>BRXY01000283.1:0-48924 GCA_030267945.1 Triparma strigata
CCTAACCCTAACCCTAACCCTAACCCTAACCCTAACCCTAACCCTAACCCTAACACTAACCCTAACCCTAACCCTAACCCTAACCCTTACCCTAACACTTACCCTTGCAGCGGGCTAAAAATAATACTACAGCGGCACACAGCCTAAAGAAATCCTGAAAATCGCCCCGATCGTGGTTGTCCTCCCACCGCCGAAACATACATTTTGTCAGTCTTGTAAGATTTTGTGCTGGGACTTGGATTTCGATGGATTGCTGGATTTCTCACCTGTAAATATTACAAAAAAACTTTTTTCGGCGCCCAAACGAAAATAATAAACTTATCCTGCGTTGATAACATACATATCTTGACCTTTGCCCCCTTTCCAATTGTTCTTACTTGCCCGCTTCATCCTAATTCCTAAACAAGCCCCGCCCAAGACCGGCCGAAAGATCACCCCACCCACACCAACGCACAATGTCTTCCTTCAAACGAGGCGGCAAGAAAGGCGGCGGCGCCAACCACAAAGGAGGGCGCTCCAACTCCAAAAAGAAAGGCGAGCCCACTCACGACGAAAGGCTGTCTCGCAAGTTGAGCAATCTCCTTCGTCATCGCCTCCACGCGAACGGCCTCACTGACGTGCTCAGAACCGACGGGTACGTTCCCCTCGATTCCGTTCTGAGCCTGCCACAATTCAAGGACCGCACCCTTAAAGAGGTGGAGGCCGTCGTCAAGAACAACGATAAGCAGAGGTTCTCGCTCATCCTCGAGGAAAATGTTAGGTACATAAGAGCGAACCAAGGCCACACCATCGAGGGCATTAACGAAGAGGAGCTTCTCGTGCCCATCACATTTTCAGATTACTCTCAAGACTCTCCTGACTCGCCCACGATTGCAATCCATGGAACGTATCACAAGGCCTGGCCCGCAATTCTCCAATCAAACGGGCTCTCAAGGATGTCTCGAAACCATGTCCATCTTGCCGCCGACCTCCCGGGGGAGTCGGGCGTCATCTCCGGCATGCGCGCCTCGTGCGAGCTCGTTATCTACGTCGATATCAGGGCTGCCACGATCAATGGAGGGCTGAAGTTCTACACCTCAGCGAACGGCGTCATTCTCACTCCAGGCCTTTGCGAGAATGGCCTACTTCCTCTTGATTATGTGACTTCAGTAGTCGACAGAGACAGTGGCAACTCAATTTATCCCCCGGCGCCGTAAATGTTAAATTAAATTGCGGCTATTTCTATGCAAATCGTTTATGTTTTCGCCTTCTTCCTCGCGATTTTCCTCCTCTCGTTCCTGCTCCTTTTCTTCTTCTTCCTCTCCTCTCTCTTCGCACTCCTGCTCCTTTTCTTCTCCTTCTCTCCTATCTTCTTCCCCTCCTTCTCCACCTCCTCCACCTCCTCATCAAACCCCTTTATTGACTCCTCCCCCTCCACAACATCGTCATCGTCACTATCCCCAACCCTAACCTCATACCCTCCCCCAATCGTCTCAACCTTCTCCTCCTCCTTCTCCCCCCCAACAAACCGAAACCCATAAACCCAGCACCCCACCCCCTTCCCCTCCCTAACCCCATTAACCCCCCTATACGCTTCCCCCCCTAACGTCGTAACATGCTTATACCCTTCCAAACTCTTCGAATCCCAGTACACCTTCTTAACCGTCTCGTAACCGTGGAAGGTGGCGGATGATTCTAACCTCCAATCGGAGTAAGGGCGACAGTCGCTTAATGATATGTAGACTAAGCCTTTGGGGGAGAGGGAGGTTAGGTTCTTGAAGAAGTTGAAGAGGAGGTGGCGGTTTAGGTGGACGCGTTGGTGGCCTGTGTGGGGGAACATCCATATTATTTTATCGTAGGGAGGGGTAGGGGGAAGGTTTAAGGCGTCGATGGAGTGGAGAGGTTTTATGTTGTATTCTGAGAGGGTTGAGAGGGACGATGATGAGAGAGGGTACTTTTTAAGGACGGTTGAGAGGGTGTCGTAGGAAGTTACGGTGAAGGTAAGGGTTGGAGGGAGAGGTGAGACACCACCAGCACTGGTACCACCAGCAATGGTACCACTGGTGAGAGATTTAAGGAGGGAAGCTGAGAATGTGAAGTCACCTTCACCGAGGAAGAGGACATTTGATGATGAAGGTAGAGGATGGAGACCTAGTATTGAAGCAATTGAGGGTGGCATTTGTGCGCTAGGAAGTCCAAAGGAAGGAAGGGAGTGGTGTCCTCGTCGTTTGCTGAAGGAGACAAATAGGCACCTATAGGCCAATTTACGCAAATTTACGCACAGTAACGATTCAACCGTAAAGTCAAAGTTCAGATATTGCCGCTGAAAGTGCGCAGCGTTTCTCTATCGCTAGCAACTTAGCAAAACTTTTAGCAAAACTTCTGAAAAACAAAAGTATCCTTTTGGGGCATTTTTCATAAGATTCGCAGCCGCAATCGAACGCACGTACACTGCACTGTCTTCTCACAGTCGTACTTTGTCCTTTATTTAGCTCTGTCAGTGTCTTAACGTTATTTTAGTGTTGATATATTTGTCATTGCAGTGGATTTGATCCCTCCTTCGCCCTCTCTCCCCTTCTAGAGTGCCTCCTTTACTCTCCTTTACTCTCCTTAACTCTACAGTTCTACTCTCCATTAATAGAATGAGCGATAACCCGACGTTAGAAGCTCTCCTTCAATCATCATCAAGTGAAGATGAATCATTAGATGAACGTGAAGCACTAGATGAAAGAGAAGATAACAATACAGCAGCAATGTCACTAGCAGCACCAGCACCAGCACCAGCAGCATCAGCAGTAGCAGTAGCAGTAGCAGTAGTACATGAACGCTCACATGAAAGCTCGCCGTACAATCTTGACCTTGAGAGGATCCTTCAGGACTCTGGTGAGTCCTGCTCAAACAAATTAAATGATTCTCAATGAATGATTCTCAATGAATGATTCTCCTAACACACAAACACCACACCACCTTCACGACATTAATCCCTAATTAATCCCAGACTCCGACGTGTCCGCCTCAGAGATTGACGATGATGTCCTCCGGCGTATTCTTGAGAACTCAGACGACAGCGATTCAGAAAATGAGTCATCGTTCCACCGTCATCATCATCATCATCCTCATCCTCAACAACACCCCGCCCCCGATGTGATTGATAAAATAATCAACGAGTCGAATCATTACGATACTTACGTCGACACTTCGACGGATGAAGACGATGACCTTCCCTTGCCTTCAACTTTGACTTCCTCCCAACAGCAGCCCCAGTTACAGTTACAAAAATCCATAATCCCCAAGCTTAACCTCCAGAAGCGTCTCTCCAAGCTCCCTCCCTCAAAGAAAACCACAACTCCTCGCGCCCCCCCCCCCTCCTCCTCCCCCCCCCCCTCCTTCCAACCGAAATCCTCCCCCCCAATAACTTCACACCTCCAATCCCACCTCTCCACCCTCCTCCTCCCCCCCTCCACCCCTCCCCTAACCCCGTTATCCCTAAAACGCTCCCAGGTGAGTAGCTCGGAGCTAGTAGCTTCAGTCTATCGTCATTCCTTCACGTCTGCTCGATTTTTAATTCCGTTTCTTTATTCCTAACATCATGTCATTTTGTCACGTGACGTCGCTTTCGCTCGTCGGCAGAACCTTCCTCTTAAAATTCCCCTCTCCCAATCAGACGATGAATTCCCCACGGGGAAAATAGCAAACGCCGAAGCGAGCCTACAGACCCTCAAGACCATGACGGAAATGCTAGAGAAGAATGAGAGTTACGAAGGACACGGTCCTGGGAGACCTACGGCCTTAGGTGAGTAGTCCACAAAAAAATAGTATATTTTAACCCTCCTCTTATAAGCCATCTATAAATCCCCACCTCCTCCTCCACCTCCTCCTCCAGCCGTAAGCCAAAAACTCCTCGCAATCTCCACCTCCTCCCACACCCTCCTAATCTGCGACCATTTCCAAAACGTCCTCTTCACTCTCTCCACCCCCTCCCCCCCCACCTGCCTCTCAATCTCCCCCCCTTCCTCTCATTTAACCGCCGGCTGCTCTCTCGGCGAAATAATATTATGGGATCTAACAACTCAGAATATAATTAAAACTGTAACACCTAAAGTTAAAATACCTATTACGGAAGTTAAATTCATACACAATCCTGGAGGCGTACCTTCAGTAATAACATGTAATTCTTTAGGAGTCGTGAACAGGTTAAATTTCGTGCCTAGCTTTTTAGGTTATTCTGTTGAGACGGATTGTTTGCTTGACGGGACGGCTGGGTGTGTGAGTGGTTTGGAAGTGGGGGAAGGTGGGATATGTTTGAGTTCGAAGAGGAGTACTTTTGTGGTTGTTACGGAACCGAGTATTAGGGTTGTTAATAAGTGGCCTGGGGGGGGGGAGGAGGGGGTTTTACCGTGTTTGGAGTGGAGGAGGGTTTTTGAGGAGGGGGAGATGGGGTGGAGGCTTTGTAGGGGGTGGGGGGAGAAGCTGCAGTTCTTGAAGATGCTCAAGGTGAGATAACGTTTCACGTTCTGAGTCTGGAGATTTTATTCTTACCCCCAACAATGTCTCAGGAAAAGGACGCTGAGTACCCTTCCTTCGGCTCCTCCGGCGTCTACAAGGCCCGCGGAATCGTCCGCGCCATGACCAGCGTCGGAGAACGCGGCCTTTGCTGCTGCGTCGAGGCTCCCGGGGGAATGGTCCTCGACGTAGTCGACGTCGTCAACATGTTCCTGGTCAGCACGATAGACCTAGGGGGGCAGCAGCCGATATACGCGCAGTACCCTTCGGGGGCTAAGTCTTACTCTCCCGCGCTTCAGTCTTGCTCTTCCACGGCGTACCTGCTCTCTAATACTTCCCTCAAGAAGGTTCAGATAACTCCTTGGAGCTCCAGAGTCGACAAGCTCATCGAGCAGGGGGAGTGGCTGAGCGGGCTGAGCCTCTGCTTGAGCCACTACGAGAACGCCGTCAAGAGCTCGAGGAGGTGAGGAGAAACAAAAGCGATAAAGTCGGAGCTCAGTGACAACGCATGATTATTCATTCATCTAATTCGTCGCTTTGCTCCTCGCGTCGTTCGCTCCTCGCGTCGTTTGCTCCTCGCAGCGGCCTGAGGCCTTCAACCCTTAGCCGTTCCGTCAGCCACACGATATCGAACCACCCGTTCCTTTCCCCGAAGCAGCCCACACCGGAGGAGGAACACCTGTCCAGCTACCTCCAGAAGTACCTCACCCTCGCGTTCGAGAACGCCCCCCCGGCCGCCTCCTCCGTCTCCCACTACCGCATGCTCGCCTCCGTCGTGATCGAGTTCTGCGTCGTAACCCAGCGCCTCGACGTCCTCTACAACGACATATTCTCTAAGTTCGTGGATAAGAGGCAGGCGCACACCTTCGTAGATTTGCTAGAGCCGTTCGTCGTGATTGATCAGCTCAAGTACATCAGCCCGGTGGTCATGAGTGAGTTTGTGGATTATTGCAAATTAGCTGGGGACCTGAGGAGGTGAGAATGTATGTCGGGGCGTCGTCTCCTCGGTTTCTGCATTATCTAACCCAATATTCGCAGGGTTGAGAGATGCCTTCTGCACATGGACGTCAAAATTCTAGACTTTGATAGCGTCCTCAAGGTGAGAGGCTGCTGAGAGGGCGCGTTTACGGGATCTCGCCGATAGTTGCCGATACTTCTGTACACAACGTAGCAGCTGCTGCCAAGTCTACCACCATTTCTAACACAGACAACGCAAACCTTCCATGCGACTCGCTTCGCACGTCGCAGCTGCTGAGGAAGAACAAGCTTTACACGGCGTTGCTGCACATTTACACGTCTGGGCTGGACGACTTCGTCACGCCGCTTCAGATGCTGTTCGAGGAGATTTTCGATTCCGCCGCGGAGTCTGAAGATGTCGGCGCGTTCGAGAAGAGGAGGAAAGAAGAGGAGGTAAGAAAGTGGCAAGAGCAAATCGACGGGCCACCGCCATGCAATTCTAATTCGTTACGGTCAATCTTCATGCGACTTGCTTCGCTCGTCGCAGGAGGAACAGCGAAACAACAAATCTTGGTTCAGGAGGAAGGAGTACAAGTTGGTCGAAGGGACGTTCGAGTTCTTCGGGGGGATGGCATTGCTGTATGCGAAACTTTGTTTGATGGGAGAGAGGTGGCCGAGGGGGGGGGAGCTCGGGGGCGGAGCAGAGGGCAGGGTCAGGCGTGAGATCATAACGCTCCTTTGCGAGGAAAGGTACCTGGTCAGCAAGAATCCACAGAATCGAAGGGAGCTGGAGGGCTATCGGGCTCTGACCTTTCCCTACATCCGGTCGGCGTTGCTTTTGGACGCCAGGGCCGCCCTCGATTTGTTTGCCGTCTATCTCGAGGAATCCAACGAGCAGGAGCAGGAGCAGGAGCAGGAGCAGGAACAGGAACAGGAACAGGAACAGGAACAGGAACAGGAGGCTGATGAGGAAGAGGCGAAGCCAAAAGATCCAAAAGAAGCAAGCGTCGACGGGAAGAGGATTGTAGAGGTGCTCGTGGCGGTGTTTGAAGGAGGTGACGCCTCGTCGCGGTCGTATTTCAAAAGCTTCGTCGCCGACATGCTCGAGAAGAAGCGGCTGGAAACCCCCGCGGAGCTCACCCACGAGACTCTCCAGTGGCTGGCCGCGAACGAAACCAACAGCAATCAGGATCGCCTCGTGCGAGTTCTGAACGCCCTGCCTCCAGGCAGTTACCGCAGGGACGAGGCGATTTCGGCCGTCAAGGGTCACAACCGGGCCGAGGTGAGAGTATGCGAGGAGTGAAGCGACGACGCTGAGAAGGCGTTTGTACTGGATATCGATGTACATAGCCAATACTTCCGTACGTAACGTCGCTGCTGCTGACTCCTTCGCTGTTTCTAACGTCACGAACTCCCCTTGCATTGCGACTCGCTTCGCTCGTCGCAGATCATTCTCTTCAAGGGCAGGGACGGTGAAGAGAGCAAGTTCGGAGAGGTCATCCAGTGCTACTTGGCCGACGAGGACCCAGAGTACACTGTTGAGGTTTTCAACTTCATCAACGGAGAGCTGCGGCTCTTCAATAGCAACGAGAAGGTATTCAAGGAGACGGTCCTCTCGTACTTCGACGAGCTCGTGAAGGTGGACACGCGCAAGGCCGTCGGCTTGGCTTCGAGTTTCATGAGCGACAACGTGGCTGAGATCACGAGGAAGCTCTCGGATGACCCTCACGTTCTGTACCTCTTCATGCAGCACGTCGTGGAAGAGCAGATCCTACTGGACAAGTTTGGAAGCGTGGACAAGCAGTTGTATGTCGAGCTCATGTGCGAGTTCGATCGCAACAGCGTCTACCAGTTCTTGAAGGCCAAGGAGGGCCAAGGGTTTTACGACCCGGCCGAGGCCCTCGCCGTCTGCAAGAGCTACTCCATCACTGACGCTAGCGCTTACCTGCTGGAAATCGGAGGCGACGCCGATAGCGCCCTCGAGCTGATGCTGCGAAAGCTGGAGAACGACTTGGTGTTAGTCAAGACTAGGTTGCGAACGCAGGCGTTCGAAGATTCGGGGGAGGAAAAGGCGGAACTCGAGCTCGTCCTGGGTGCCGCTTTAGATCTTTGTCAGAGGAACGACCAGAGGAACGAGGCGGGTTCCGAGGAGCGAAGCGAGGGGTGCGCCTTCTACTTCATCGTGCTGGACCGGATCATCCAGATGAAGACCTTCCTGCGGCTCGACGACGAGGTCGAAGGCGGGGGGGGCGCTTCGAAGCCGGGTGGCATGGAGAAGATCTTGCATGGCCTGCTACAACAGCTCGTTCTACGAATCGTTTCGTCGGGCTCTTCCGTCGCCCTGCCGTACATCGTGGACAAGATCTCAATGGCTGGAAACAAACTGGGGGAGTTCAGGGAGATCATCAGCACCATTTTGGAGAGCTATCGCTACGAGATCAAGGTGTTCAAGGCCGCCGAGGCGGTTATGGTGGGCAGCGTTGACGAGCTCGTCGAGGAGAAGAAGAAGTTGGAGGTCAAGGGCAGGAAGGGCGAAGGTAAGGGTTGGGTTGGGTTGGGTTGGGTTGGGTTGGTTGGGTTAGGCAGGAGAAAGAAATGGAGGACGACGGGAAGGGTGAATGGAACACGTCGCATTCTAACTTTCTCTCTCCCTCTCTTTCTCAGGTGAAGGTGTCAGTTTTGGAAGCGGAGGGAAGGCCAAGGAGAGGTTGAAGGCCGGCTGGGGAAGGCGAGGTAGACGGATCGTCGGTGGCAGCGGTGGTTTCAGGGCGGAAGGGGGGGGAGTGAAGAAGCTCCGGCTCAGGGGAGGGGCCAAGATCGAGGCGGCAGCGTATGTTGGCTCTGTACAGTATTGATGAAAAATTATTATTGTGTTTGTAGTTTAAGGATATCATCAAATTCAATGTATTTATACTATTATGCGATAGCAGTGTGAGTCTTTCACAGTTTTGTATCCGCTTTGATAGGAAGGCGCTCATTATTCTTCAACATATTCATTGCACGCAAGATATAACCTCGCTCTAATGCCTCCCTGCCGACTAATTTTTTGGGGTGCTTGATTTCCTTGTCAATGACCTTGACATAGTACTCCACCCTCGCACCCTCGATCATCGTGTCCGAGATGCGCGTGTCAGGGTCAACTTTTACGAACGGAGCGGAAGGGTCCAACGGCAGCACTCTAAAGCTGACTGCGACGAGCGAAGCGAGTTGCGTGAAGATTGGCATTAACGAGTTAGTAGAATTGCGTAGCGTGGTAATGCGGAGAACAGAACAAAAAAGATATAAGCAGCAAATAGCAGCTCGTCGCTTCTCACCTATTACGCTCACGTCCCTCCAAGCTATTCCTGTCAAGACACCGAGGAGCTCGTCTCTGGTCGTGGTCGCGGAGGATGGTGTCAGGGTTTTGAAGTGTTCAAAGCCCTCTCTCCACCAAGCGGCATCTTTTCCCAACCATCGTGCAATTGAGGGAGCTCCAGACTCCTTTTCAATCTTCCCGACGTCCTCCCAAGTCAGGGTTTCTCTTGCAGTGTGCTTTTTGATCAGCGCTTCTATCTCTCCGAAGTGCTCTCTGCTCACGTATTCCACGACTTTCTTCACCGTCGTTGTATCGTGATTTTTGTTAAACTTGACGAAACTCTTCGAGAAACTTTTGTTCAAGTCCGACTTTGACATTTCCGTCACAATGGTATCGACCAACGTAGAGTAGTCTCTCGCGTAGGGCTGATAAAACATCGTAGGGTGGTAGGTTATGTGGCTCTTTCCCTTTGCTAGTTGCACTATCTCGTATCTCGTTCGAACCATGCACAGATCGGCGGCTTCTTCAGGGAGGTCACTGACGGTTGAATGATAGAGTGATTTCGGTTTGAATTCGATGTGCGTAATCGGGGGAGGTGCGGAGGTGGAAGGATTTGAAGAAGGCGGGGACATCGTGCAGTAATCCGTAATAACGTAGCAAGTTCGCGTAATATCCTCAAGAGCTTTCAGAACCTGAACAGGTGCGTTTTTGCAGAGGGCGGTGATATCGGCAGAGCTCAACTGGTCAAGTTGAATGCTTTGGGTGCTTCCGTCAAGATACGGGCTGTCGTCCGGGCGTCTATCTACGAACAAGGGCTCTACCATCGGAATGCGGAGCAGCCTGTTGGAAGGATTGGAAGTTTTGGCTTTGAGGTTGGCTTCGAGGTTGGTTTCGAGGTTGGTTTCGAGGTTGGCTTCTTGCTTGAAATAGCTGCTACTCTCTGCGTTGGCTGATATCCTAAAGATGAAATGGCCACCGCCCTCTGTTACATAAGTTAACAGGTTGGTCTCCGCCCGATACAGCTTGGACTTCTCGGCCGCCTCCGAAAGGCGCTCGACCATCTGCGACTTGGTGCCGTACTGGGCTACCCCTGCCTCCTGGCACCGGCGCCTGAGCTCCGTCAGTGGCAGCTCGTCGGACAGCGGCTTGGACTTCTCGGGCGCCTCCGAAAGGCTGCAGCCTTCCGAATCCTCAAACTTGGACATTATTATTTCTACAAGCCGTGCCAGACTACCAAATAGTCAATGAGCGCAGTAAGTCCAGTAAGACGAACACGCGGGCGCGCAAAAATAACGCGAGTTGAACGACTTATTACGCAATCTTATCACCCAGAGAAAAAATTTAAAAAAAGAAGAAAATTAGGTCCAAGGTAGTATTTCTTTCTCATTTGGTCATATTCTTCACTTTGAGACCTCTAAGAGGAATAATTGCATTGATATTCATCACAAAAATTGTTTTGAAAAATAAACAAAAAGGTGATCAAATTAAGTTCCAAATTGACCTAAATTTAATTTCATAAGTTTTTAAGTGTCATCAGAAATTCGAATATGATTATTAATGAATAAATTAGAATTTATAAAAAATTCACCTTCAAGAAAATTAAGGAAAATAGGGGTTCTATGAAGAGTTTAAAAGACAATTTAGTTCTTATAATGCCTTCAAGTGAATAATATGCCCAAATAGTATCACAAAAAGCCCTCTTTCGAGAGATAGATATCCCTGGGAAATGTGACTTGAAGGAGGAAGATGGTTTTCGCCGTCTACTGCTTCAGTGTTCGCCTCTGTCGATTTTTTCGTAGAACCCTACGAATTTTCCACATCGCCTTAAATATTAATCGTCGTTTAATCCCGCCGAAAGGTGGTCAGTGAGGGCAAAAGGCAAGGGAAAAAAGTTCCATTTACCAGGCACTTCACTGAGGGATAATAACATCTTCATATTCATGGCCCAACGAGCTACTTTAGGTGTGAATATTCTTCCAACGTTTGAGGGCATGTAATTAACGCCCACGGACACAAGCCCACTCCCGTCACCGTACTTGCCCAGGCGAAATAATGAGCATCATAAAATCTCTATTTCTTGCTCCAGGTACAGGACACATGTTTGGCCAATTTTAAATGACCTCGGCAGCCTAGCTGAAGTCGGGCCGAATCTCGCCCTCTTTCCAACTCATAACGGTCCTCGAACGCCTTTACCGCGAACAACTAGGAAGTTTCAGAAAAAATCCAAACATTTGCCTTGTCGACTGCTCGATATAATCGTGACAATATTTTGTTTGGGGTGATCCTTGGAATTTTTACGCATCAGGTCGATATTTTCTGCTTCTCGCTGCCGCTGCACCTAACCTGACCCGCGTGGTACCTGGACGTTCTTCATGTGCATATTCGCTGTAGAACCTTTTTTGCCCCCTGCAGAGCGCACAAGGCACCGACCGATCATCGAAGAGGTGAGGCAGCCCATAAACCAGGTATTTTCGGCCAAATTCGCGTCCCGACTGTGTATTTTGTTCGACGCCGCTGCCCAAAAATCGGCTGCCCCCCTCTTGTTTGTCCCATGTGGGCCCGGCTGCCGCCTGTGTTGCTCTTGATGTCGATCGAACAAGAGGCAGATCTCACTTTGTGCTGACTAGGCCAGGGATCTGCCTGGTTTTTCAATGCCGCACGCATGACGTTAGAATTGTAAGTGCTCTCGATTGGCACCCAATCCTAACGATCGACGCTGAATTCGTACTCCGTATGCGCTAGTAGCCAGAATAAAATCCCCGGATTGTTCGAAAACTTTGGTGGAGTTCTGGAACTAACCTACCCATTAAAAAGTGAGTTATCGCGGCAAAGGGCGCCTCTAGCTAAACCCCACCCTTTCGTATCACAAGAACGGACCACCATAGGTTTTGAAGGATCTCTCCGGCGACTCTGAGGCCCTATTTCCTGTGTTGTCCTGCCGAGCGAGCAACAGCTATTTCAATTTATTTCGCTTTTTCATTCCTCCTACCGCCCCGGGTCCTCTTTGTGCGGAACACGTTCGCCCTCAGCTTCACACTGTAACCCCGTCAGCTTAATCTCGCTTCCCTACATCTAATAATGCCCCCGCAGCTGAACAATACATACATCATGGACACAGAAACCAAGGAGAGAGTCCTTGCCAGGCAGACCATTGCTTTTCAGAAGCACCTCCAGCAGGGATCAGGCGCCGCGCAGAAGGTCCTAAATGACCTCCAGTGCAGGAACAAAGCCCTCCAGCGTGAGCGACCCGAGATCCAGAGAAGGCTCGATAACCCCACCAGGAAGAGCAGGAAAAAGACAGTTAGGGAGAAGAACGCTGCGGATAGGAAAAAGCTCGAGGAAGTGGACCGCGAATTCGCGCTGACGAGGCAGCAAGGTGGGGGCGCCACTGTCACCAGCACGCTCGTGAAAGTTTGCAAGAAAATAGAAAAATTGGCGCAGCAGAACCCCACCAGTACGGCGGAGTTGAACGAGGTAAGTCTCATCTATTCTCGTAATCCTTCGCTCGTCTCACACACACGTTTACTCTATCTCTCTCATAGAACCTCTCCGCCTTCTCCGCCCTTATGACAGACCTCCAGCGCACCATCTCCGTCGTCCCTCCTGTCGGCGAAGTTTTGCCGGTGGCGATTGAGGAGCTAGGTACGCTGCTGACTGCGGCCCTAGCGGATATCGCCTCCCTGAAGACCGAGGTCGCCCAGCACGGCAAGAGACTTGACGCGCACGACACGAAATTCGACGAGCAGGACACGAAACTCGCCGCGCACGACACGAAATTCGACGAGTACAGTGCGCTTATCGCAGAACTCCAAGCCCAGTCCTCCCAGCACCACAAGGAGAAGGCCGAGCTGCGCGAGGAGATCGACGCCGGCAAAGTCGAGAACAGCCGTCTCCTCGACATGGCCATCAACAATAGAGGCGACGTCAGCACTTTAGCCTTTGGAAACAGCCTTCTCAGAGAGAGCATGACCACCGTCGTGCCAGAATTCCAAGCGGCCACTTTGCACTCCTGCAGCCCCCCGCGTTCTCCCCCCTTCAGCGTCTCGGCCTCATGCTCCCCCGTCATCGCATGCCCCGGCTCGCTCCCCCGGTCCATCTGCCTTGGTGGTGATAGCTTGGACCTCCAAATGGACGACCTCCAAATCGACACCATGTCCGTACCCCTCACGCCGCCAGAATGCCGCCTCCGCAATCCCCTCGCGTCGATCGTTATCAACCGCAACGCCGATTTTGCGTACGCTGCTAAGGCCCCCGCCAAACACCCTGGCATGCTTCCGAACTACTCCTTCACCCCCAACGAGAAGTACAAAAAGTAGGCGCAAGGGGGGATGGGGAGAAAGAGGCACACACACACACACACACCAGGAAAGAGCACACATTTTATTAAATAAAACTACATCCCTTTGTCATTTTGAGCATTCGCCCTCCGCCTCGGATTCACTGTCTGACTTGGCGCCCCCACACTGGTTTCCCTCGTTTCTTTGCCCTCCCCCCCGTCGTGCTCGCCAAAACAACTTAAATTTATCTGCATCTTTTTCTATTTATTCTAAAGTTCTATTGCGATTAAAGTTTAAAGTTTGAATTTCTTGATGTAGTCCTTCATTCTGTCCTCCACGTCCTTCGCCTTGACTCCGAGGTCCTTCTCGAGATCAGGGTTGTCATACCCCCTCTTGGCCTTGTAGTTCGCGTGGCGCTCGGCATCGTCCTTGAGGGCCTTCTCGAAGTCCTTGCTGATCTCGACTCCCATATTCGCGTAAATCCTCCTCACGGTGGCCTCCTGGTCCTTGATGTAGTCCTTGAAGCTGACGAGAGTTTTCTTCTTGTCTCCGTCCCCGAAGAACTTCATCTCCGCCCCCGCGAAGAGGTCCCAGAACCTCAGGTGTGCCCTCGACGCCGACTGGACGGGCAGGGCCCACTTGCCTCCCATGACGAAGGAAGCTGCGACCGACGAAAATAGCGCGTTAGACAAAAAATAAATAAACAAAACCCACCCTCCACCACCAACCAACCAACCTCTCTACTCACCCGCCTGCGCCAATGCGTACCAAGACACGAAGGTGTCCTTCGGATTCCTAACCGTCCCTACAAACGTCGCGGACGGAATCTTCCTCTCCAGTATGAACATGAACTCGATCAAATGCGACTTGGAGAGCAGGCACCTTCCCTTCCCCCTGCGGTACAGGACCTTCTGCAGGCTCCTCTCGTAGAACGTGAACATCTTGTCCTGCTCGGCGACGCTGTAGCTCGCCACCATCTGCCCGCTCTCGATCCACGCGTCGGCGTCGGGGAACATAGTCCCAATGTACCACCCCGTCAAGTGCCAGGCGGCGTGCAGAATATCGTCCTCCTCTGCCTCGTAAAAGCTCATAGGGTGCCTCGCCATACACTCCTCCCCCATGATCTGCTGAAATTTCTTCTCGATCTTCAAAATGAACGTCGTCCCTACCTTCGCGTCCACAGCCTCGAGAAAATCGAGGAAATAATGCAGGCACAAGAAAGGCATCGCCAACTCGACGAAGCGAGGGCTCACATATCGCTCAGCGTCCAAACTCAAGGCGCGGTGGAGAGATGTGCTCCCCGTTCTGAATCCTGCAGTCGGTGAAACGTTAGAAATAAGCCGTTCAGACTTATTCGACAAATGGATAAAATACCGCCCTTCCCCAACGTCTTCTATCTCTCTCTCTCTTCATGCCTCACCTCCTACGAGAAAAACAGGATTAACAATCTCAACCTTCCTATAATTCGCGAATAAAACGTCGTCCAAAGTCCACAAAAATATCCACACCGGCGTGAACGTAACGTAAACCATGGCCCGGAAGAGGAGGAAGAGGCGGGAGCGGAAGGAAAACTTTACGTAGGATGAGGAAGAGGTTAGGAGGGCTCGGAAACGGATCGACCAGGATTTTGTTGGGGGGAGCGGGAGAGTGAAGGGGTCGGAGAGGAACATTAAGCGGTAGGAGTAGATGGCCAGGGGGAGGAGGAGAAGGGAATTCATGATGAAGGAAGGAGGCTGCGGGTTAAAGGAGGGTTAGAGGTGCTGAGGAGGAGGTGGTCGTGGGCTTATCGTACCGCATCTCAGAAGAAACATAATTTAAGGCCCTTTTGACGGGTTCGACCCAAGAACTTTGAAGCTACACGGTGATCGATCACCATACATCGCTCGATAACTTCCATCGGACGACTTACGTTGGCGTTTGAATGTGCTGGCCAAGGGTGAAACTTTTGATCTCTTTTGCTGGGAAACTTGCGCCTCAAAATCGCCACACTGACGTTCAAACTCGATATCGAAGCTATTTGCCGTAACCCCCCCCCCCCCTTTATCAATCAAGCAGCAATCGCATAAATGCATGACTGATATCGTCGCGAATCAATCATTTCTCAACAACATTCTCGCCCATGGCATTATTCCCTCAATCGGCACGACGAAACCTACCTCAACAAACTCTTCCGAACCTCGTAGCCCTCATCCTTCACATTGCAGCATTCTACATCCTCCTCCTTTCGCCAGCGCGCGCACACACATCCGTCCTCCACTCTCTTGAAACTGATCCTAGTACAATCGCCTCGACCCCCTGTCCCTCAAAATCTCAGTTAATCTTCTACCTCCTCTTCCTATCCATAGAAATCGCCAGCCTAGCCTACCACATAGACTACCGCAAGTTCGTCCTCCCGCCCTCCCTACCTGCCCTCCTAATCCTCCCGCTCCCCTTCTGGTATTTCTCTCTGCCTCCCTCCCTGAACTCCCTCCTCTTCCTCCTCTCCCTCTCAACCTCCCTCTTAACCTCCCTAACCTCCCTCCCCCCCAACTCCCTCCTCCTGAATATATCCACAATATCATTATGCATGCTCATAAGCCCTTTAGACTGGGGCGTATATTATCAGAGATTTCCCATCCCAATATTCTCAGGTATTTTCATTGCTAAAATCGGCCAAGTTCTTAGAAAGTAACATGAAATAGACGAAGAATTCAATTCTTTTTTTCATGCTAATATCTCACACGGTTTTCTTTACTTATTTTACATTTTATCGAACCCCCCCCACCCCTCCCTCCCCCCGAGGTAACCCCCAACCTTGTTTCGCTAGGGTCTCTCCCACCTGGTCTCGTTTGTATCTCGGTTGATGTAGTAGAGATTTCCATCTGCATCGGTGGCGCTGATCCATGGATCTGGTTTGGGAGGAGGAGTTGGAGTTGGAGGTGGAGGCGGAAGTGGAGGAGGAGGGGGAGGCGGTGATCCTCCTAGAATATTCTGCTGCAGTTTCGCTGCTGCAAGAGTAGTCGGGGGGGGTGGTGGGGGTGGCTTTTCAGTCGACCTTGACTTCGACTTCGAATTCGAATTTGACTTCGCTCGAGCTTTGTGCTCCTGCTTGAAACCTTCCGCTCCTGCGATATGAGACTTTCCGTGGTTCTTCTTCCCTTTCTCAGGCGCTGCCGTGGCTGTCATTTCAATTTGCTGCAAGGGGTTGTTCCCCTCGCCCTCTTCGACGGCTGAGCCATCGCCGCGCTCAAGGACTCCGCTGACGAAGTCCAATTTTTGTTCCCTCGCAATCTCCAGAACGTTGAACGGCCCCCTCGCCTCTCCGACGAACTTCTCAAAGTCCTCGTTGACGGGGTCGAGGACTCGTTGAAACCTCCGGCACTTTTGCCTGAATCTTCCTGTGTTGAATGTCTCGCTGATGTGGTGCGTAATGTTGAATGTCTGCCTCTCTTCCGCCTCCATGAGCGCGATTCTAATCGCTGCGACGATTCTGCTCTTGGTGAAAGGCATCTCGTCGACTATTTGGAGGCGCCGCCTTTCCTCCATACCGTCATCATTTTCAAGGGACATGACCAGCAGGTTCCATTCACCTACGGCGTCCTTCAGTTCAGCGCCAAGATTGGAGTTGACCTTGACGCCAGCCGTCCATTCGGCCTCTCGGTCCAACGCCTTCTCCACCTCCCGGTCATACTTGAACATGAACAATGTAAAGTAAACGATGTTCATGGCGGCCATTACACCGCCCAGGAGGTCGATGAAGCTCTGATCCGAATCTGAGACGATCGTAGAAATTGTATGAAGATTGATATCAATGAGTTAGAATAGCGTAGCTGGACAACAAAACGCTACACGCAATGCCTCACCTGTGAATGAAGCAATCAGCGCCAACGAATTTCCGATCATGCAGGTGATCGTGCTGCTCACTTCTGCTATCTGAAACAGGTTGCGTCTGGAATTCGAGGTGGGATAGTAAACGAATGGCCGGGTATACGACAGGAGTAGGAGGAATGACCCGTTTATGCCGAAACTTGACATTGCCTGTATCTCCGGGTTGTCAGCGAACCATGTTAGCGCTGAGATCAGGAGGCCCTTCCTTAGAAACTGCACCGTCTCAAAGTAAGGCATCCTCGTATTGTAGAACTGAAAGAGGTTGACCATGCCAGAATCGAAAACTAACTTGTCCGCCTTTCTCAAACTCCGAATTTTCAAGAACGAGAGGAGAGGGAAGCCCAGGCCTACGACGAGAGAGAAGACGCCAGCGTGAACGTTGACGATTGTCCTCTCGAGGGAGGGCTCGCAGCTGACGGAAGGGTCGGAAGTGATGAACGATTTAAAGTCGCGTTCTGGGTCTGGGAAACACTCGTACATTGCCGCGATGGTCTGGAGCAATGGCGAGTACCAGAGGGAGATCAAGACTGTCAGGAGACCAGCGACTTTTTTTCTCTCGCTTGAATGGGGCTGGGTCCCGCTCGCGCTCAAGAGAGGCACAGAGAATATCAGGATTGGCCCGTAGATGTAGGCGTAGAAGGTGTGCAACTGGTTCCAGCCCGACGAAGCGGCGAGGCACTTCGTGTCAGAGATCGGGAGTTGAAAGGGAAGTGTGAAAAACACGATGGAGGGCCAAGAAACCTTGATGAGGGTGGTCAGCTCGGCCGTTTGGAAGAAGGTCGTGGCGACCTTGAGCTGCATCATCTTTTTTCGGTTCGTCGCGATGGCGGCTGAGTAATAAGCGGCCACGGCGAAGGAGAGGAAGGAGCCGGCGAGAATCATGGTGCTCACGAGGTTGTCGCACATTTCGCATTTCCCGTTGTTGTTGAACTGGTCGTCGTCGCAAGCCCGAAAGTCGCACGAAACTCCGTCCTCCTCGCAGCTCTTGCAGACGGAGCCTTGGATCAGGGTGTACTCGCCGAGTCCACAAATCTCGCAATTCTTCTTGGAGGTGGCTCCTGTATTTTTGCTCGCTTTTCCGAGGGGGCAGGCTCCACAGGATGTAGCGGATGGGGTGGAGCTGTATCGGCCCGCCTTGCAAGGCGAACAGGGCGAGCCGTCGGTTGAGTACGACCCAGGCACGCAACCTACGCAAGAAGTCTCTGACGTCGAACCCGTGAATTCTCCCCCTTTTCCTGCTTCGCACGCCGTGCATGATGTCGAGTTGGTGTCCTTGGCGTACGTGCTAGACTCGCAATCTGTGCATGTGGCCGATCCTGTGGTGTTGCTCGCCTTCCCTACGGCACACACAAAACATGTGTTGGAAGAAGTGGCAGATGTCGAGGAACTGTAGCTACCTGCAGCACACTTGGTGCATGACGTCGAGGCCTCAACGCTCGAATATGAGCCAGCTTCGCACTCTAGGCAAATGTATGCGGAGGTCGCAGCTGGGGTGGAGCTGTAGCGACCTGCCTCGCAACTTGTGCAAGAAGTCGACGCTGTAGTTGTTGAGTATTTCCCGCCCTCGCAGCTCGCACAAGTGCTCTCGGTGGTCGCTCCTATGGTATTGCTCGCCTTCCCTGCATCGCACGCTCGGCAGATATTTAGTGAATCCGCAGTTGTGGCGTAGCGACCAGCTGGACACTCACTGACACAAGTTGACGAGGACTCCGGTGAGTATTTCCCATCCTCGCAGCTCGCACACGTGGTCGCTCCCGTTGTCACACTCGCCTTCCCTGCTTCGCAAGCTAGGCAGGAGGTCGCGGATGTGGTGGGGCTGCGTGTGTTTGGGTCAAAGTTAGATGTCATCGCCTCACTTCTCTTTCAACATATGCACCACAACGCTCTCGACGCTCACCTGTACCTCCCAGCATCGCAGTCGAAGCAACCTGAACCCCCAAAGTATTGTCCGGCAGTGCAAGAGAGGGAACAAGTCCTTACGGGGTGGGGGTTGTTGTTGTGGGGAGAAAGTTAGTACTTGGATTAACATGGGGAAGGCGTTCGGTTGTGATTTTTTTCTTACCCGATATCGAAGCTCTTGGTCGTTCCTGATATTGTACCAGGATCCAATGGATAGTTGTAGGTATCCAAGTTAGAGCCAGCCGCTGGTGTGCCACTCCAGTCTGGAGGGCAGGTAGAATGTACAGCGATGGAACCACCGTAGCGTACATCGATATCGTCGCCGTTGCTGGAAGCTGAATTTCCATCGAAGATAGTCGAATAGATATTTACCGTCGTGCCACTGTCCCTTGCAACAATACCGCCACCAGAATTGGCTTGGTTTGATGATAATTTACAGCCTTCTAAGGATACGAGAGCAGAAGATCCAATGTAAAGAGCTCCCCCAACACTACCTACATCATTTCCGTCTTTAAAATGAACCCCTGAAAGTGTCATTGTACCTGACCCTGTGCCACCTATGTACATTAGCCGGCGACTGTCTGATCCGTCGAGGACGCAACTGTGGACAGTGCCCGAGCATACTAACGAGAAGTAGATCGCATCGGTTAAATACACTCTGGTAAAATCAGCGAAGGGTGCACCTGAGAAAGTTCCTACCCCTAGAACTACACTGTCGCCATTATCAATAATGTTGTTACCTACTGAACCCCCATTATATTGATAATTACTGATGAAGTTAAATAGGACTGGGTGGTCATTGGCGTAGTGGACTGTCGCCCCTACGAGCGCAAAGAGGCCGACGAGAAGACCCAGTGTTTTCATGTTCATTGAGAGTGGAGAGCCTACGGCAGTCAAACACGGAGCAGAATAGAGTGTTAGAATGGCTCAAATTTTATTGCGGTTTGAAAGCGTCCCAACCCTGGCCCAATATTACACACCAAACGACGGGCCTAAAAATCCACAGGCCTCGACAACGAATCAAAGCTCAAAGAACTCCACACAACGTCGCGCTATCGGGGACGAATTTATTATAGTGTCGCAACTATAGCCAAAGGGTAGCCACAGAACCCCACCCCTCATCGCTGCGACTACGTACTTTTTGTCTATCAGGATGTCCAAAGTAGGATCGCAAAAAGCCTAAAATTCGAGAGAAAATCGAAACAGAAAAGGCTTTCACATGTGAGAATTTCAGAACGTCGCTACGGCAATAAAAATAAGACTAACGCTCCCAAAACTCAGCAGGACAGGCTCTCCGCCCCACCCCCCCACTTCTCACCAGCGTAATATCCAATCTTCCTCTCCCCAAAAATTTGTGTACAGTGCTCCCCTACCATGGAAAACCTAGCCAATCCTCAGGACATTCACTTTTTGGTTAGTTTCCATCCCCCCCGCGTACCGATCCCATTATTCTCCATACGAGGGCTCCTCAATACCTCCAACAGACCCCCATGCATCAACAAACACCTCCGAAAATACGCGGTCATTCCACAAGGCCCTTCCCCGGCACATCCGTTGGCCCCGCCCCAGTCCATCGCGAATTAACAATTTGTGCGCCTCCTCGACTCCTCCACATCTCGACGTTGTGCGCTGCGGCCCCTGTTGCTACAATGAGGCCTACGCTGCGTCCCCCACGCTCCCCGCGTATCGTGTACAGTTGTTCCACCGCCATTTCACACCATTTATGCGATCTGCTCGTTGCTCCGTTGGACGCTCCCACACCTCTCTTGCGCTCTCGTCGTCGTCGACGGTCGAAGCACTAGCGTCACCACAACACGCACACCATCTCCGCCGACGATATCGCTCACTCCGCAACATCTAAAAACAACATTCATTTAATCTTTCACCGTCGCTAACCCTCCCCTCCTCCCCTCCTCCCCACCTCCTCACAGAACACCCCACAACAACACACCACTCTTTAACCATGGGCCGAATGCACGCACCCGGAAAGGGAATCTCCAAGAGCGCCCGCCCCTACAAGCGCTCCCCCGCCACCTGGCAGAAGTGGTCCGCCTCTGATGTCGAGGAGAATGTGTGCAAGCTCGCCAAGAAGGGCATGACCCCCTCGCAGATCGGCGTCCAGCTCCGTGACTCCAACGGAATCGCCCAGGTCCGCTCCATCACCGGCCAGAAGATCCTCCGCATCCTCAAGGCCAACGGCCTCGCCCCTGACATCCCGGAGGATCTTTACATGCTCATCAAGAAGGCCGTCCAGGTCCGCAAGCACCTCGAGCGCAACCGCCAGGACAAGGACTCCAAGTTCCGCTTGATCCTCATCGAGTCCAGGATCCACAGGCTCGCACGCTACTACAGGACTAGCCGCAAGCTCCCCGCCAGTTTCCGTTATGAGTCTGCGACTGCCTCGACCCTTGTCGCCTAAATAATAAAAAAGTTTTATAACAGAAGATTTCAGCTATTATTTTCCTTTCAATCCTTGCCCTTCTCTCTCCCTCTCTCCCCCCCCCCTCTCCCCTCCTCCTTTGTTAAATCACACTTCTTCAATTCCTCTGCTCTCACTTCCTCGTGACAACACCTGCCGCCAGCATGGCATCCTTAACTTCATCAATTTTGACCTCCCCCCTATGGAAGATACCAGCTGCCAACGCAGCGCTAACGTTCGTCTCCCTGAACACCTCCACGAAATGCTCTCCCCCCCCGGCCCCAGAGCTCGCGATGACAGGTATCCCGACCGCCTCCGTCACTGTCAAGCATGGATATTTTTATATTTCACGAGTTAGAATCGCAATGACAAGCGTACTGGAAGGCCACAATCGCGGGGGTTCGAATTGGCGGGGACATATTCCCCGGCTCCTCTTACCTGCCTTCATGAGCTCCAAGTCGTAGCCGTTTCCCTGCCCGTCCATGTCGATACAGTTGAGCATGATTTCCCCCGCCCCAAGCTGCTCAACGCACTCTGCGACTTTAACGGCGTCAATGTCCCTGGTCTCTCGCCCCCCCTTAACGGTAGCCTGCCACCAGCACATCCTCCTCTCCCCCTCAACATCCACAACATCTCTGACAGTGTACCCGGCCTTCTCAGCCTCCACCTTCCCCTCCTCATCGACGTAAACCCTCTTAGGATCGATGCTAACGACGACGGCTTGAACTCCGTACCGAGCCGATATCTGTTCGATGCTACTCTCCCCGTCCTTAACGTACCCCTTCTCAATAAGCTTCAAAGAAGCCGTGACAGAATCACTCCCTATCGATACTTTATCCGCTCCGGCCCTGAAATACCTGTCGGCGACTTCGACGGCTTTGTAGACGTTCCCGTCCTCTAGGATGTCCCTGATTCCTCCTCCGACAGTTAGAGGTACGAAGATCCTTTCAGAGCAAAATTTTAGGAGGTCGACTAATGGGAGATCGGAGATTACGTTACTGAGAGATAATAGGATAAGAGGACAACGTATGATGTGAAAGGAATTGTTAGGAGTTGGGATATAATGTGAGCGATTTAAAACGACATTTGACCCCCCCCCCCCTTTAATCGGTTTCGCCGTAAAGGCTCCTCATGGTAAAACGTTCCTCACCTCCTAAAACTCGTAATATTCAAGAACGAAATTTCATCTGCCCCCCCTTCGGCATATTTCCTCGCGAGTTCTGCCGGTTTACCCAAGTTCCTTACTTTAGCCTTCCCTTCCTCCTTGTGATCTTTCGTTTCTCTGACGTCGTATTGGTCGCCTTTAGTAACGACTAAATCACCTGAATCGTTTGATCGTACGTCTAATGCTACGACGACACGTTTACATAATGTTTCAACAGAAGATGTAGGTACGAGTGGTAGAGATTTTATCGTGGTAATTCTCGGGGAGGAGGTTGAATTTGGTTCGCGTATACGGTCGAGGTAGGAACGTATTATTGAGAGGCCTACTGTGCCTGATTTTTCGGGGTGGAATTGACAGGCGAAGACGTTGCCGTTTTCGACGCTGCTGATGTACGTTTCGCCGCCGTAGTCGGTCGTTGTGCAGACCCAGGAGAGGTTTGAAGATGTAGGTAGAGCTCGGTAGGAGTGGACGAAGTATTTCATTGAGCCGGAAGGGACGGGAGAGGTACCGGTCTTGCGGTCTGTGGTAGTGTTCCAGCCGATGCTGGGAACGCTGTACAGAGAAGGTTTCGAACGAACGCTTTAGTTAGTAGAATGAACGTTGTAAAAATAAAATCGGTTGCATTGTTGTTCTGCGCTCTCACCTAGCCGTAGTCGTCTTGAACTTGTCGACCGTCCCCTTGATAATTCCAAGCCCTTGAACGATCCCTTCTCCCTCCTCGCTGCTTTCGAACAAAGTCTGCATCCCTAAACATATCCCGAAATAAGGCCTGTCAGCTTTAACATATTCCTTAAGAGCTTCAACGACCTGTTTATTTATGTTTGTTAAAATGCGTACGTTTTGAATATTGTGCCGTCGATATGACGCAGCTGTTCATCTGTTTAGTTACCATGGTGCTCGCGGTATTATTATATTATATAATCTGTTCATCTGTTTAGTTACCATAGTCGAGCGGTATATATAATCTGTTCATCTGTTTAGTTACCATAGTCGAGCGGTATATATAATCTGTTCATCTGTTTAGTTACCATAGTCGAGCGGTATATATAATCTGTTCATCTGTTTAGTTACCATGGTCTCGCTTCGCTCGACACGACCAGAGCGGGGAGGAACGGGAACCCCCCGACACCTAAGATAACAGGGTGAAAGGAGTACCATCCCGTCGCCCCACCTCCTCGTTTAACCCTGCTCGTTCCCCTCGTTTGTTCTCCCAAACCTCAACTCCAACTAACTCACCTCTAAACTCTCCAAACTCTCCATCGCACTAGAATACGCTCCGACCCCCGGAAAAATAATACACTCTGCCTCTCTAATTTCTGCAGCGGTCGTTATCTTTTTGAAGTTGGTGTAGGAGAGGGAGGTTAGGGCGTTTAGGAGGGAGAGGATGTTGCCCGCGCCGTAGTCGAGGACGGAGATGGGGAAGGTGGAACGGGAGGGGGAAGACATTTGGGGATTTTGCTGCAAGGGGGAAGGGGGAAGGGGGGTGGGGGGTGGGTGGGGAGGTTGTGGAGTGAAAGTGTTAGGGAAGGGCTTGCGAATCAAGAATTGAGAGGGACGGACGAGGGAGACAAGGAGGGGGTCCTCCTCATCAGAATGAAGGATGATGAGCGAGGAGGGGAGGAGTGTCGGGGGTATAAGGGACGATTAAATCGAAGAGCAATCATTCTTTTGTCCTCATATAGAATGAATACGTAGGTTTTACGTCTAAGAAAAGCCGACGTTGGTCGTGCGTGCTCGCGTAATGATTAGGTTTGAGGAGGCCATTATGCTTATCGTGCATTTGCCAAAAAAAGGAAGTGAAAGGTGTACTACTACTACTTACGTTAAGTCTTGTTTTACAAGAGTTATATTTTACGCAATAACGTTATATCAGTTGGCGGGGGTTAAATCGAGAAGAGAAGATCGAAAGCGTATTGGGAAATAAGATGAACAAGTTCCAGCAAAATTGCAATTTCTAAACACTGCCATATCGCTTCCGTTGTACACTGTCTCTGTGCATACACAGCTGACTGCACCTTACAATCGTCCCCTTTGATCAGCTGTCGGCCTTTTGCGTTAAATCCTGAATAAATCATATTATCTCTCGGGTAAGACTGAGGATGAATACTCCATGAATATACTTCCATGAATACGCTACCATGTAAAGTGAAGAGCAGTGAAGAGCAGCAATGCAATGTAGACAAGGGCATCACATGTTAGATATATGTACGATAGAAATATCACAAACCTGCAAAACGTTGACTTCACTATTGAATAAGATAGACAATTGAAAGATAAACCGTGACAGGACAGAATATTAATGACCAAATGTCCACGAAAGCGATAAAATCATCACAATAAATGACAGTCAATGGCCTGCTGTCCACACTCGTTATTATTAATATAATAAATAACATTATTATTCTAATAATATTATAATTAACCCTCCCCCCTCCCCCCTCCCCCCTCCCCCCACAGCCTCCAAAACCAAACCAACCCCACCCTCAAAACAATGAGCGACTCCAGCGACGACGACTTCGAGTACAACTACTCCGACTCCGACTGCGACTCCCCCCCCACAACAACCACAACCACAACCTCCTCCTCCGGCCCTCACGTCGACCCTACCCTTGACCAAATCGCTCACACTAAGAAATGCTTCAGGAGCTCACCGAGTAGCCAGAGGCCTTGGGTTAATTTCTGCACGAAGTTATATAATTTGAACAAGCAGGAGCAGGTGAGGACGATTGTTGTAGCTTTATGAGAGCACGCGCTGGAGCTGTACGAACGAACGAATCATAAATTCTCATCCTCTCCTCTCCCCCTTCTCCTCCCTCTCCCCCCTCCCCCCCATCTCAGCGCGCCGCCTTCTTCTCCTCCTACTCCTCCACCTCAATCAGCACCTCCCCCAACAAAACCCTCTCCCAATCCTACCTAATGATCGACTACGACACTCCCTCCCTCGATTCCCTTACCATAACCGTCCTAGACGGACGCGACACCATAAGAGCCAGCGTAACCCTGACAGTAAATTGGCCAGATTTACCTTTGAGTGTTGAGAATATTGGTTTGAACGGTATCACGACTTTTGAAGAGGAGGAGGAAGGGGAGGATGGGCAGGTTTACGTGCAGAAGAGAGGGAAGAATTTTCTTGTTGAGAAATCTGATGTACCGAAGGTGAGCAAAATACGAAGCGAAGATGGATGTTCGTGTTCTTTCCTCACCTCCAACAAAATAACGTTCTAACTCTTATCGCCCTTAGGAACTCCTTTGCACATGGAAAGGTGTCGTATCCTCAATCTCCTCTCCCAAACGTAAAGCCCACCAAACCGGCTCCGTCTTCTCAATGGTCTACTGGCTCGACGACCCCGTAATCAGCATCGAAACCTCCATGGGACCAATGTGGGTAACCATGCCCCTCGACGGTACCGTAACGACTTGCGTAAAAATCGGTGAATCCGTTAATATTAATACAACTTTAGGAAGTATTAAACCTGTGTTACCACAACCTCCTTCTTTAGGTTCAGGTATTAAAGCCCGTATACAGTCTGAAGAGAAGGCTGCACGTTTAGCTAAAACTAAGAGAGAAGAAGATAAATTAAAATGCACGGAAAAATTAATTTATCCTGTAACACCACCTAAAGTAATTTGGAACGGTCCTAGACTACCTTTTAAGGATATGTGTAGAATAATGTTCTTACCGGAATTGCAGAATGATCGATGGAATATATGCACTGATTTGAATAATAGTTTGAAGAGAATTTTTATGATCGCGATGGAGAGTGATGTTGTCGAGAGTGTTTGCGAGTATACGGATGCAGAGGAGGTGAGAGAGTTGAAGCGAGAATATTTTTTCATGACAGCCCCGTTTTTTTAAATATAACTAACGAACAAAAAAAACACGGTTTCGCGAACACTCGCACCTCTCTGAACAGCTGCTAATATCTCTCGCGCGTTTGAGCAAGATATGGGATCATTCCGACTGCGATGATTCCCTCGTTTCCTTCGGCGTAAGCAAGGACTTCGCAATGTCAGACGGCAAAGGAGACGGAACGTCTAAGAAAAGAGGCCTCGGAGAGGACGGGCCAAGGACGACAGGATTCGCTAAAGGGACGGGATACTCTGGTGGTTCGAAGGTGGAGGATAGGAACATTCAAATGGGAGATACTCAGAAGGCTAACAGCGCACTCAAAGAGCTTTACACTGAATTCAGGGAAGGGCTGCCGTATCAGACGTTGAGGGACAGCGTGGTGGAGAGGTATTGTGAGCAGAAATTGAGGGAGGCGGGGGATAGGTGAGAGAGAGAGAACGCAAGAAATATCGTTGCACCCCGCAGCAATGTCTAAACTAATCAAACAACAACAACGTTCCGTTTCGACCGCAGCTTCATTGAGCTCGACCAGCACGCTGACGAGTATCTTGTTATTTTCCTCTGGGGGGGAGAGCTGTGGAAGAGGATCAAGGAAAATTACGACTCGACTCAGGGCAAGAAGAAGAGGAAAGCGCAGAGGTCGGCGGATCTCAAGGGGCAGATTCTCGGAGTCCACGAACTCATTAGGAAGTGGCACTGCCGGTTCGAGCAGGTGAGGAGGATGGATAATTATTTAGGGCCATTAACCGGAACTCCCCGCTAACTCGTTCGACAGCTCGAAATGGATAAGGAAATAACGTCTAAGTCACAGTCCATCTCTGAAATTCCTGAGCATCTGACGAAGAAGAAGATCCTCTTCCAGGACCTCCCCGAAAATTTTCTTCCCGGCCTCAAGAAGAAGGACTCAGCCGCCGCCGGAAAGAAGAAGACTCCATCCAAAAAGCCCGCAGCGGCGACCGCAGCAAGGGCCAACGCCTCAGGGAAGGTAGCAGACACGGGACCGGAGAACAACTTCAATATCGACGATGTTATGTCAGTCGTCTCGGTTATCTTCAACGAGATCAAGGACGACGTAGGCGAATGGAGGTGAGAGCGCGTAGTCGATGATGCGACCCCCTCAATAAACATTTCGTTGCCTCGATATTCTAACTCGTGTGCCCGCAGCGACGAAGACGACTACGCTCCGACCCCCATGGATGTA
This sequence comes from Triparma strigata, assembly GCA_030267945.1. Classification (NCBI taxonomy): domain Eukaryota; class Bolidophyceae; order Parmales; family Triparmaceae; genus Triparma; species Triparma strigata. Next base: position 27,413 of record BRXY01000283.1, read on the forward strand.
GACGACGATTCTCCTTCTGCGAAGTACAAGGCAGCGCTCCTTCCCCTCCAGTGCGCTACGGTCGAGGCTTTCACCCAGCACGTCTTCCTGAACGAGAAGCCTGGCCTCACGAACAGCAAATGGCAGAAGAGGATCCTCACAGAGTTCAAGTCCCTAAAGGCTTCCCTGCCCTTGGAGCACCACGGTTCGATCTTCTGCCGTTGGTCTGAGACTCAGACGCACCTTCTGAAGGTATTGATCGTCGCCCCCGAGGGCACCCCTTACGGTTGCGGTTGCTTCATCTTCGACGTCATGGTACCTACTGACTATCCTAACTCCCCTCCGAAGATGAAAATCGTTACCACAGGAGGAGGTAGACACAGGTTCAACCCTAACCTCTACGCCGACGGGAAGGTGTGCCTGAGTCTACTAGGTACTTGGCAGGGCGAGCCCTGGGACCCAAAGGTATCATCTCTTAACCAAGTTTTCATGAGTATATACGCTCTGATCTTCGTCGAAGAACCTTGGTTCAACGAACCAGGCTACCAAGGTCAGAGGGGTACCCCCGCAGGCGACGCCAAGAACAAGGCTTACAACGCCGAGCAGCGTTACAAAACTGTCGAAATAGCCATGGTCGATCAACTTAAAAATCCTGACCCATGTTACTATGAAGTTATTAGTCTGCACTTTAGGTTGAAGAAGGATAACGTGATTGAGCAGATTTATAAATGGGCGGAGGATATAGGGGGGACGACGAATAACACGTCTATGAGAGCGCATGGAGGGACGCAGACGACTAGTGAAGGGTTGAAGAGCTTAGGGAAGAAAATGAAGGAACTTATCAAGTGAATGAAATGGGGGATTTGGAAGAGTGCATGTGGAGGGGTATGTTTGGTTATTTCAGACAAAGTAGTTGTTTTTCAAAATTAAGCTTCTGTGTTTTTATTTCTCATGTACCTGGGGCATTTGAGATCTTCGACTGGGGAAGGTGGTTGATTTCATGCAACTGTTTAGTCGGGAGCGTTATTCAATTTGGAGGTTTTGGAGCATCTGAGGGCGACCTTTGGCGCCAATATATACGATGGCCCGATGATTTTTTGTTAGGGAGGTCTAAATCTAGACAGCAGATGCAGTTGTCTGGGCACACGGAGACTTTTCCCAAGTACGGAGGCAAAAATCTTTTCCCCCCTACGATGGATACTCCGGATTCAGACGTCCGCGACAAGGCGACTGAGGAACTGGGCACAGAGCTTCAAACGCTTGCGAGCCCGAACACTGCAACCCCTGCACCAAAGCAAAGCAGTGGGCATACCCTCAGCAGCATTAGAGGAGCAAAAGACTCCTCAGAGCTGCCCCCCATGGGCACGAAAAGTCTTAACCCTGCAGCAAACCTGGCGAAATCGTCGGAACCCCCAAAGCTTAAGAGAACTCTGACCGGACCCATGCGGAAGGCTAAGAAGAACTTGGCTGGCGCCGATGATAACGAGAAGGGCGTTTCAGCACCGAGCAGCTCAGGCTCCATCTGGAAATCTCCCGGCGCCGAAATTGAAGCGAAGCCTAGCCCCCTCTTCACCGCCCCACCCTCGGGACTTTCTTGTTCTAGTGGGGCCGATCTCAGAAGCGACCCTTCACCATCCCCTGAACCCTCACCCTCCCCTGAACCCTCACCCTCCTCCGTCCCCTCACCCTCCTTCGACCCAAAAGCCAACACTGACCCCGACGACAAAGACGGCGGATCAACTGACTCCAACGACTCGAGCTCAAGTCCAAGCCCTAGGTCGCCAGCTTCTCACGAGCTCGTCACCGAGGCCAGTTGGTTCTACTGCGACCTCTTGGCGCTGATAACCACTTCTTTCTTCTTCTTCCAAGTTTCTTTTGCTTTCACTGCGGACCAAAAGTCGTATGCGGAATTCTTTGTGTACGCAATCCATCCACTTTCCCTCTTTGCTGGAACGCTTTCTGTATTTCTTAAACCTCGTCGTTCCGACCTGAAATACAAAATTTCCCTTGAAGTTCAGCTTGGGTTATTAACTGTCGGCAGCTCGATCGCCAACTTTATTGGCAATAGGGATTTTTCCGTCGTAGGCATCATTTATTTGCTTATCTGGCTTTCGCTCTGCTATTTGGCTCGGGCGAAAGGCCTCGCCTTTCGTTCTTTTCTTGCCGCTTTGCCCGACGAGCGATTAAGCGACTTTCTTACAAAGGGCGTCTTGAAGCAAGGGATTCTCCTCGGTCTCTTGCAGATCTCGTTTCTGACATTGAACCCGATATTTTGCTACACTCAGCTGTCACATGCAGATCGCGATACAGGTTGGAAACAATGTGAGCGATCTCTTTATTCCCAATCCCCTGTGGGTGCCATGCTTATGTTGTGGACGAGTAAAGCCATCATACTTGCAGGTGAGTCGCCGGGGTTATGGACAGACAGTTTGGAGTGCTTTTCTTACACACTGCAAAAATTTCTGCACTATCCCCCTCACCTCGCCGTCGCAGCCATGCCCAAACACATACAAACTAAGCACACGATCTCCGCCAAGCGAATACTTACTTTGCAACTGAACACTGAGGAAAAGATTTACTGTTTCGGAACCGGACTAGCATTGGTGACGGGACTTCAACTATTGTCCTTCTTTGGCGCCGAGGGCGAATTTCCAGAATGGGGCGCCCAAAAAACATATTTTTGGACATTTGCCATAGTCGGCGTACTTTCAACTTTTATCGTAGTAGTGCTGAAGCTTTGGGCGATACGGAGAGACATGCGCAGGGGTGTGCAGATCCAATCGCTACAAGATCGTTCCGTTCAACCTGAAAACGAATTAAGCACAGAAATCCACACATTTTGGGTTTTATGCGGCGCATTTCCCTCTGTCGTTAGCTTAGTCTTCACCTTTTTCACCTTTTTCGGGGATGATATATTTCCTGCTCCTTACGACGAAAACCGCCGCGAGTCATTAGAAAATTGGAATGAAAATGGGGCCTGGAGCAGGTACTTTTTAGGTGAGATACTGCGCTCAGCTTATGCTATTCCTGAATTAATTCCCTAACCCACAAACATCTTGTCCAGGATTCCACACGATGATCCTTCCTTTCATTGCGTTTGGAATAATAATTAGCATAACTGGACAACCGAAACGAAAGGGTCGTTACGAGACCCTGTTGAAGGTATACTTCGCACTTTATATAACAGCTAGTCAATGCGTAAATCTATTCATAGACATTGACAAAGACAAAAGCTTATTTGCAGAGCTCGCGTACGAACTCTTTGAAACAGTGGTGTATGTAATATTTATTTTCTTGTGTTTTATAATTAGGAGACGAGTCGATAAGCTATCTTTAAGAGACGTCGACAAGTTTCTCACGGACGCATTTGGTGGTTCCGGCAACATCGTGGGACCTATTCTATTCATCCTCTTGCGGAGGTGAGTTTGCTTCAAAACAATTCCCGCCAAGGATACCTGCCGAGGAGGTGTTTAAACCACTAACCCACGCCCTGCCCTATTGCAGTAATAAATGTTATGTTGAAACGGGCTTTGCCTACGACCATTACGCGTCATGCAGAGGTACTTATAAATTAGGTTCAATGATTTCGTATTACATCATCGGGTATTTCATGATCAATTTAGTTCATACCTCCATTGCCAATGAATGGCGGGCAGATATAAGTGTTTCGCTGGAGAAAATAATAACTTTAGACCTAACTTTTAGACAGGTGAGGAGTCTTCATGATCTTATTCTCTCCTCCAACCAACTTATAACTCACACTGTTGGCCTCACTTGACTATTCTCAGTGTCTTCACGGGTTAGGGGCAGGCGCCACCGCAGTTTGTGGCGCCTTCTTATTTGCCGCAATGAATTCCGATTTGCGGAAATCAGTTGGTGGCATGGCTTACAGCTCGGTAGCAGTTGCTGTAGTGGGCATTACGACTTTAGTTAGTACGCTCGTCGGCGAGATATTGACGACTAACAAAATCTTACGTAATCGAAAGCATCGCCTTAGATTAGGCACCGTGACGTCTTTCGGCTACGAGAAGCCTTTAATCGAGGAGATCCACATGGCTTACTTCTGGATGGCCGCCTTCATGGTGTTGGTTTACTGCGGATTATACTCCGCCTTTACTTTCACGGAGAATTACGTGTATAAGATGTTGGGAACCCTCATTTCACCTCTGGTGACAATGGGGTTTGTTTTCGTCGTGTACTCCAAACCCACGAGGAACGACAGGTTTTACAAGTTGGCCCTCAACGCCCTCTTCTTCGGATTCCTCGTCTTTACCGAAACGATGGGAGCCATCGGAATGATCATTGAAGGAAGAAAAAACGACGGTATCATCGGACTTCTGCTCATTCCTGTTTATTACAAAGTTTATCAGATGATGCTCTACCTTCGAGAGACCATTGCGGCGAAGCCAAAGAGGGAACTCAGTTTCTTCCTCACGAACAACATGATCAAATTCGCCGCTGCTGCCGGCCCAATGATATTCTTCGCCTTCGAAACCATTTCATGCATGCTGCGAATGGAGCCAAAGGTAAAAGCAATGTCTGAGTTCAACGAAACGGCATGGCTAAAATTCAATGAAACGGCATGGGAAAGGTTCAATGAAAAGGGATGGAAATGGAACAATGGACAAGGTTATAAGCAATTTGGGTCAAACTGGACAGAAATCACAGCAAGTATCTCAGAGCAACTGGAGGGAGCTGGAAATGAATGCTCGAACACAGCTTTCGCGAGCCTCTACCTAAGCGCGTTCCTGGTGATATTCTACATCACCTCGCTGGCGAGCAACTCCGCCCCGCTGCACATACAGCTGTTGTCGGCTCTCAACCTCGTCCGAGTCACGAAGTTCTCAATGCCGAAGAGGCGCAAAATCGAAGCTGTGCTCTTCATATTAACCGCGATATCAGGCCTATTTCTGCTTTCCGTTCTTGGGGTGTCGGGCGAGGCGTCGAAGTTTGTGGACTTTATCGGAGCCGCCGGGTTGGGGTGCGCTTTCTTGGGAGCTATCATAGAAATGTCGAGTGTCAGGGACATGGTCAAAGTGAGCGTGATAGAGGTTAGAACCCTAACAGTCGCCGAAGATAACGGCGACGAGGAAGAGGGCGAGGAGAGAGGGGGAAATGTGGGGGGTAGGGGGGGCGTAGGGGCGTTGGGGCGCACGAGTGTAAGAAGTTTGAGCGACTTGGACAAGAGCTTTTCCGAGTCGAAGAGGTTCTCGGCGGCAGCCATCACAGAGGGGATGACGGTTGGTGCTGTACTATAGATTTTTAGGGGGTAGGGGGATGGAGAGTGGGGGGTAAGGGGGTAGGGGGGTAGGGGGGTAGGAATTTTTGAAGTTAAGTTAAGTTAATTAACTTTGAGTAGGAATTTTGAAGTTAAGTTAAGTTAATTCAAGTTTTTAAGTTTTTTTAAGTAAAACGGCGTTCAAGAATCTTCGTAGCCTCTGAAGAAAACCTTCTTCCCCAAATCCAACAGCGGGTACTCCTCCTCCGTCCTGCCCAACCTTTCCAACCCCAACCTGTGAAAGTACCTCCTAACCTCCTCCGTCTTCGCCCCCTTCCACTCCTCCCCCATTTTCCTCCCCCCCCCCTCCTCCAAAACCGCATCCAGCATCTCCACCGTCGTCCTCCCGTCTCCTCCCCCCCCTCTCTCCCCCTTCCTCCACTTCTGAACCAAAAAATCCAACAAAGGCACCACACAATCATTCATATCACACATAACATGCGCCACGTCCCTCCTGAAACCTAAATCGCCCTCCAACCCCCCTCGCATCCACTCAGATACTCTCGTCAAGAAACCTACTTGCTCGTGGAATATTTGAGGGGAGGAGAATTTAATACAATGTTTCAAATCTTATTGAGTAACAATAAAAACAACAAACGACAAAAACACACACACACCACATCACACACGAATAGTGTTAAAAATGAAATAACGTTTGTTCACATTCTCTCTCAATCTCTTGATAAATAAACGTTTCTCACCGTGCAACGTGAATTCAAGTATATCCTTATAATCATTCGGTGGGTATATATCCCTTCTAACTTTCTGAATATCTTTCGTGAATATTGTTAAACATCTAAGGCCGAGACTTCCTAATTCACTGAGTTGGAGGGGGTGGAGGGGAGAGGTGTAGAGTTTTAAAGGGAGGGAGGAGGTGGAGTAGAGGGTTAGGAGGTTGTGGGTTGAGGGAGGGAGGGTTTTTAGTGTGTGGGTTTGGAAGAGGTTGGAGAGGGGGGAGTTAGGAGGGATTTTTGTGAGATCGGAGGGGTGGAGGTAGGTTGAGAGGGGAAAGAAGGTTTGAAGGGTCATTCTTGAAGTTGGTGTGAAGGGTATTGCTTGAGGCGTTGGGAGAGGGGGGTGAATTGGAGGTTGGTTGGGTTGAGGTTTGGAAAGGAGTTTGGAAGGACGACCTTTAGCTGTATTTGATACTGCTAGAAGCATAAGAATGTAGGCTGCTGTTATGTCGGCAGGGTGATCTAAGCCAATGCGCGTCTGAAGTTGTATAACATCGTCTTTTAGTGTTGGATGAGCTGCATACTTGGCAGCTCGGGCAAAGGCGTCGCGACATTTTTTAGGAAGGACCTCAGATTGTTCTTCTAAAGAGCCGATCAGCGATTGGTTCAGCTTTTCTAGTCCTAAGGGCTGCTGTGGTGGTGGAGGCGAATCAAACGAAGCCATTTCAGCAGCGGAGGTTCGTCCAGCTCCCGACCCAAGCTCCCGCTCCAAAAGCGCACCAAACCCGTCTCAATCGAGACCGTCTTTGGCTTCGCCGACGAGGCAAAGAAAATCGCCGAGCAGGCCCTCCAAAAGTCAACCTCCCCCCCCGAAAAGTCCCCCCGTCAGCCCAAACCTAACTCGAACCCCCGCGACCGCGCCCCCCGTCTCAACCCCGCCAAAGCCACGTTCGGTTCAATTTGTTTGCCCCAAACTTTTCCAGAGCCTACATTAACCAGGAAAAATACAAAAAGCGACAGCACAATCGCCACATGCGTTTCACGGCCCTGCCGCTTCTGTTATGCGCCCTGTATATAGTAGCCGTAGAGACCTTCACACACACACCAACGCTAACCGTCCGTATAGTTCAAAAGAACTGGCGCGAAGTCAGAAGTGAAGGCCGATGCGCCCCTCCTCAGTCTAAGACTCTCCACCTCTCTACGCCCCTTCGGTCTACGCCCCTTCACAGTTCGATCGACGGTGACGAAGAAGTCGTCCAAGACTACTTCATGAAAGAAGATCGCATGCAAATAGACCTCGAAGACTGCATCCTAGTAGGAGTCGAAGACCTAAGTCACCACCGTCTCTCAAACCAAGAAAAGGACGTTATGAACTTCGACCACAAATACACCCTCCAGGAGTCCCTCACTGAGATGAGGGAGCTTATAACGACGGCAGGGCTTAGAATATCGGGGGAGATAACGCAGCGGCTGAACGACCCCAACCCGAGAACTTACATAGGAACGGGGAAGGTGCAGGACATTACGAAGATGTGCCAGGAACTCAAGTGTTGCACTGTAGGTAAGATGATCGAGATCGAGCCACATTCGGATCTACATAAATTTTCTAACCCCCCCTTCCTAAGTCTTCGACGCCGAGCTGTCCCCCCGCCAATTAAAGTACCTCGAGAACTCCTTCAACGGCAAGCCCATCGACGACGTCTACAACCAAGACGCCATAAAAGTCGTTGACAGGACAGCGCTTATACTGGACATATTTGCGCAGCACGCTAAGACGAGGGAGGGGCAGCTGCAGGTGGAGCTGGCGCTGCAGACCTATAGGGCTCCGAGGTTGACGAAGTTGTGGAGGTGAGAAGAAAGAAACCATCGCTGCAAAAATATTTCTCATCGAACGGGCTGGACGCAATTCTGACTCGTCGTTCCAGCCACTTGGAGAGGCAGGGTGGAGGTACAGTCGGCCTCCGCGGCCCCGGCGAGAAGCAGATCGAAGTCGACAAGCGCCTCATGCGTGACAAAATAACCTCCCTCAAGCGCCAGATCGACCTCGTCCAGTCCCAGCGTGAGCTGCACCGCAAGGGAAGGCGCTCTTTAGGCCTCCCCGTAGTCGCCCTAGTTGGGTACACTAACGCTGGGAAGAGCACGCTTCTTAACACGCTGACGAGCGCTGGGGTAATGGCCGAAGATGTTCTCTTCGCAACCCTAGACCCTACGACGCGAAAAGTGAAGCTCCCAGGCCTGAAAACCCACCCCGAAGTCATGCTCACCGACACCGTAGGCTTCATCCAGAACCTTCCCACTCACTTGATAGCTAGTTTCCGCGCGACGCTGGAGGAGGTTGAGACCGCGGACGTCCTCGTGCACGTTATTGACGCCAGCAATCCGATATGGAGGAAGCAGGTTAATGCCGTTGAAGGGGTTTTGGAGGATATGGGGTGCGGGGGGAAGGGGGTTGTTAGGGTTTATAATAAAATTGATTTGTTGGAAGACCAGGAGGGGATCATGAACGAGGCCGCGATGCAGGTGAGAGCAAGTTGGAGGGGAGAGGAGAAGGAGGGAAGCACATTTCTAACCCCTCGGCGTTGCGCAGGATTGTTCCGTCGCAATTTCCTGTCAGGATCGTTTGGGTTTGTCAGACTTTGTTAACTCCCTCGAGAAGAAACTCTCGGAACTCATGGAGGACATAACCTGCCTAATCCCGTACTCGAAAAGCAAGGAGGTCAACTTGATACACGAAGTTGGAAATGTCGAGTTCGTGGAATACGAGGCTGAGTGTACGAGGATTAAGGCCAAGGTTCCGAGAGCTGTTAGCATGAGGCTTGAAGAGTTCAAAGTTTAATAAATGAAATTTTTTTACATGAAACTAATGCAGAGTTATGCATTCATAAGCTGCCATGTTACTCGCCCCAGCGGTACATTTTTCCGTCGACGGTCATCTTGCGCTCGCCCATGAGGACCGCCTCGTGCTGGTCTTTGCTCTGAAAGTTGTTCGTGCCAGGCGTGCGCTCGTATACAAGTGGCGTCCCATGTCCCTGAAGGAACCCATGCGCGCACCCAAGCATAGCCAATTCAAGGAACATGTTCCCATGCTTTGCGTTTCAGATGAGTTGCCTTCGTCTTTGTGTCGATGGTGCGAGGGAACGCCGACACAAAGAGTGTTGGTTTGACGCAACAGGAATTAATACCACGTTCCAGTCATGTTAGCCACACTGAGCAGACCATCAGGTAGCGGTTTGAGATCATATGGTTGAGCCATTCCTTTGAAGGGCAACTTCAGAGCTCGGACGATTTAGAATATCCCATGCCTGTGTGCCAGCTTGGAACGCGTAACGCTGGGTTTGCGCAGGTAGAGGTGGCCGGCGCAATGAACGCATCGTCAGTGTCGGAAATGCTGTTTTTCTTAAAGGTGGCCGACGCAATAAACGCGCGTCAGTGTTGAACATCAAAGTTGTTTTTTTGGAATTCTCTGCAAAAGGAAAATTCAAGAAATCTTTATTCACGTAAGGCGATATATACAGAAAGCGCTACCTCCCAATTATCTATGCCAATTGAAACACGGAGCGCAATGTGAGCGGCGCGAAAGATGTTTAAAGCATACAGAAAACAGATTTTTGCTTAGACTGCCGTTGAAGACCGAATCGTTGAAATCCCCTGCTCAAACCTCACAGCTAACGCCTCGCGCGAAGAAGGAGGTTCCGACTCCCTATTATTCATACCATTGACGTCCGCGACGAATATGGAGCTGTGCGAAAGGCGCTTGAAAGGCAAAAAAACAGTTTTTTGGGTGACTTCGGTCTTTTTGATCCGATTACCGTTGAAACCAATAACACAAAACATCCATGCACTGTTCGTGCCTAACCTGCTCGCTTACAGACAATGAAATTAGCCCCCTGCATCCGCATCTTCCTGGTCCTTCTCAGTTCGTTCGCCGTACTTGCGGATACGCGTAACCTCAAGAAGAAAGACAAATTCAAACGTACCCCACCTACGTCTGACGCCTTCTTGGCCGACGACGCTTCTCACACTTCTGGAAGGGCGAAGTCGAAGACCTCTGGGAAGGGTAAGGGGAAGGGGTCAGCCTCTGGCTCTCCCATCCTAGCCTCTGCATTCTCGGGTCTCTGGGAAGGCGTCGAGTTCGTGCATTACAGGCACGATTGCTTTGCAACAAACGAGATGTTGGATGAAATCGGTGCCGGCTACGATTTGAAGCTTTTCCTCGACTGCAACGACTTCGGGGTGTGTGCGGGGTACACTGCTTGGGCTGCTAACATGACTTTCATTGGTTACGGGGGACCGTTACGTGAAGATTGGTTTGGCTCCAAAAATGATATTCATGGTCTCGCCGGAAAACACCAAATCAACACGGAACGGTCTTTCATCTTGGCTGATACTGTGGGGGTAACGTTGAGATATTTCTTCTGGGAGGTGTTCGATATTGACACGTTGGTCATGGAGGTTCACAGGCCCGGAGAGAATTTTGCTTTTGCGGAGACGACTTATGTCAGGATGCCAAACAACACTGAGAACAATTTTGATGAATAATGATAATGTAGTGTTGATGAATGATAATGAATGTAATGAAAACGGATTGGCAATTTGAACCTACTCATCATATTTTATTATTGGCGACCTATGTACCTACCATTGAACCTTCCGTTGAACCTACTATGAATATACCTACGCCTGACCCTGCGACCAGCAAACTAAAAAAACAAAATAAAAACACACTTATAATCCAGCAAAGAAGTGTTGGCATTATTATAATTTATTTTCTCCCTATGTCCTGGAACCGAAAATAGGAGAGAACGTGTGTAGTGGGGGTTCGAGGTAACATAATTTGAATTTAGTAATTACAGCTAGTGTTTTTGCGAACCGAAAACTCTCAAACCGTTACGCTTTAATTATAAACGTTTTAAATTAAAAAAAAAAAAAAAAACGTCGTTTATCTTAAAAAAGAGATCTCATAAAAGCGTCACCCCCCCCACAAACTTCTCTACGATTCCTCCTCCTCCTCGCTCGAGCTGTCCATGGTAAGTCCTTCGAATCCTCCCGTGTACTTTTCCTGTTTCTGAACTTCCTTTTTATTCAGTTTGGCGTATTCGGGGATGACGGGTGCGGGGGTCCTTTCGGGTCCGAGCCTGGCTTTGGCGGGGTTGAGACGGGGGGCGCGGTCGCGGGGGTTCGAGTTAGGTTTGGGCTGACGGGGGGACTTTTCGGGGGGGGAGGTTGACTTTTGGAGGGCCTGCTCGGCGATTTTCTTTGCCTCGTCGGCGAAGCCAAAGACGGTCTCGATTGAGACGGGTTTGGTGCGCTTTTGGAGCGGGAGCTTGGGTCGGGAGCTGGACGAACCTCCGTTGGTGCTGCGACGAGTTGGAGAGAGTTAGGAATAACGAGCAGGATTTAATTTCACACGTTTCCATAAATAAGTAGAATCAAAACGTCTCATCTCACCTCTTCCACCCTCCCTCCTCCTCTTCCTCCTTTCTCCCCTTGACCCTATCCGTTTTTGCGAGCTCAACCTTAATCTTCCTCCCCTCCTCATAATCCAACACATTATTATTGCTCTTCGCCATCTCGATGATCGTCTGCAAGTCCTCGAGATTTTCGAAGGTGAGGTACCCGAATCCGGGGCCGCCGTGTTTTTTGGAAGCGAGGGTTGTGGAAGGGATGTGGACGGTTACGTTTAGACCGAGGGAGGAGATGAAGGTTTTTAGGGAGGCCTCCGAGACGGGGGAGGGGTGAGTGTGGGTGGGACCGAGGTTGCCGACGAAGGCTAGGTGTTTGAAAGGAAAGTGAGGAAGGGAAGAGTTAGAGTTGGAGCAATGTAGAGCTGGGCAAATGAATGCGTCAGACTCTCACCTTTGAACGGTGGTTCAGTCGGGTAAATAGTCGGCTTTGCGTTATTGGTGTTGTTGACGCGGTTGTCGCGGCGGTTTCGGTTGTCATTGCGCTTCGCCTTGCCGGGGGGAGGAACGGCGCGGGCAGAACGCCAGTCAGAATCAAAGTTACGCCCGGAGTCACGATCTGCGTTGCGGTCATTGTTGCGGTCATTGTTGCGGTCGTTGTTGCGGTCGTTGGAGCGGTCGGAATTGCGGTCGTTGTTGCGGCGTTCGCGGGGGGCGGCGCTGCGGGGGGCGGCGCTGCGGGGGTTGCTTTCGCGGGGGTTGCTTTCGCGGTTGTTGCGCCTGCCGTTGTCGCGATCGCCTCTGTTGTTGTTGTAGCTATTGTTGCGGGTATTATTGTTGCCGTGATTAGAGTTTGAAGAGTCCTGCTGAAGGGTGGGAGTGTCGAAGAAGGAGTCGTCGACTTGGGAGGAGTTGGATGGCTTAGGGCGGAGCTTAGGAGAGTTGGCAGGGGAGGAATCGGAGTCAGAGGCGTCAGCCCAGGAGGAGCGAGGGTGCGACATTATGGGATTGGTTTGGGACTGAGATTTAGAGAGGGTTAGAGGCGATTTTAGAGGTTGCAATTTAAGATTTATGGGAGTTACAGGTTTGACGTAGCGGCAATTGGCTTCAATAGTTTATGACGGCAGCGAGTATTGATTTGTTGGGTGTCGGGTGGAGTCACAAATCGACGGTCAGTCGATAGAAAGCCTAGTCTGATCTTATTACGGCGTTTGAAGCAGATTGGAGGAGCACACATCAGACGGTAATGTTCTAGAGAGCTGGTAACTGAACGTGGTCCGCAGGAAACGTACTTTTAAAATTTATGTATTTTTTTAACTCTGGAAAAGGCTTGTGGATTCGATTAAATCATATTTTCGTACTGTAAGTGCCTGCTCCTCGATGCATATTTCTCATGGTCGTTGGCGTTTGCTTCAGTCGTTACCTCATAAATCGTCACCTCCTGCCGTCGTCCGTAAAAATAATAAATTTGCCTCCTCTCCGAGTGGAGGTGATAACGTGAATTATCAAACACGCTCACATCCTCTCTCTCTATGTCGCTTTCACTCGCAGAGCATTTTAGAATGTCCGACGACGATCACGATTACACCATTGAGAATGCCGATGCCGGCGCTAGTTTAGAGATTCCCACTGAGGCTGGAACGGTGAGTTGATTGGTGTGTGGTAATTTGTGGTGTGGAGGGGTTGGCGTGCCCTATGATGAAATACTTAGTGTAGATCTCCCCTTCCAATACGCGCCTTCCATAGGCAAGCCCGTACGAGGAGCACAATGCGGAGAAACCAGTTGGATCACTTCGCGTTGCCAATAATGCGACTGAGGGCCTTTGAACCACTACCGAACTTCACACTCTTCCCAACTCCCTCCTCTCTAACCTCCCCCCTCCGCTTCTTCAACACGCTCGTTAACACGCTCAACAGATCAAGAAGGGCGGCTACATGAACATCAAGGGCCGCCCCTGCAAGGTCCTCTCCATCTCCGTCTCCAAGACCGGCAAGCACGGACACGCCAAGTGCAACTTCGAGACCGTTGATATTTTTAATGGGAAGGTGAGGGGTAGTGTATTTATTGGTGTTTGTATAGTGTCTGTTGTGATTTACGTGCTCGATGATGAAATATTTAAAAATGGATGATGAGATCTGACTATGGCGACTTCCATGGGCAAGCCCGAAAGAGAAGTGCTTTGAAGAGAGACAAGTGCGCGCTTGCTGTGTCCCCAATAATGCGACTGAGAGCACAAAATATACCCCGACTGTGACAACCCCTCCCTACAACACTACCACCTACTTACAACACCACCAACGTCCATCATGCTACGCCCCCTTCACCCAGAAAATAATGGACATGGTCCCCTCCTCCCACGGCACTACCGTCCCTATCGTCAACAAGTCCGAGTGGGAGATCGCCGACATCCAAGAGGACGATTTCCTCTCCCTCTTCGACGAAGGCGGAGGGCAAAAGGACGACGTCAAACTACCCACCTACCCCGCCGACTTGGCTAAGAGCATCAAGGAGGCTTGGAATGAAGGGGAGAGGACTGTTATGGTCACGGTTCAGGAGGCGATGGGGATGGAGGAGATCGTTGATTTTAAGATTGTTAATGATTGAAATGCGTGAGTTATGTTTAGGGAGTAGGGAAAGAGGGAAAGAGAGAGGAAGATGGAAGGAAGATTAAGGAGAAGAAAAGTGAAACCGTTTGTGACTCCTAAAATTTTCCTAATATTCACGTGACAGCCCCCATCAGCATCCCGTCTCTAATCTCCCCGTGCGATATAATTTGCCCATCAGCCTGCTTCTTCGGAAGCAGATCATTGTGAATAACAACCACATCAATATTTTTCTCGTACCTCCTAAAAATAGAATAACAACAAGTCAATGCCGCAAGGCCAGAACAAGAACCAGCGCAAGCTCCCACTACAGCAACAAGATCATTCGGCTCCCCTTCAACTCCAAGAACAGTTAATAAATAAAGCGAGGAAAGAGCTGTAACCATAATAAAACAGCACTGGGCCTTCTGGAGCCAGGTGAGGTCGAGCGTTGACATGGCGGCGTAGGTTATGGCGCAGTGCTCTTGCACTACTTGAGGGACGGCCTTGACGGCTAAAGCTCCGTGGGTTAGAATGCGGACTGCGGATTAAATCCCATGACGTTCTTCCTCACCTATTGACATAAACGTGAAGAACGTTATGCAAGTTGAGAGGAATAAGGCAGCCCTAGAAGTGTTATAACACTGGCCGTTCGAGAAGGTCCCCTGTCCTAAGAAGCATGATATCGCCTCGAAAGAGAAGAAAATCATTGGCTGGATCGCAGAGGTTCCATTGGAGATTACTGTTTGGCACAGAAATTCTGACAGCTGCGGATTTGGTTTTGCTGTTAGATAACAAAAATAAACGAATGTTGTCGTAAATTTCTCACCTCCTTTTCTGGGAGTTTTGCCGCGGCTTCGCGAAGTTTGAGACCTTGCATGTACGCAAGGTACCACGCGGGAATCGTGGAGATGCAGAACCAGCCTGGGAATAGGAGTCCGTTTCTGATGTGCCCGACTCCGAAGCCGACCAGGCTCACTACAACAGCCGAGACGAAGTGGAAGTGGAGGAAGACCTTGAAGCCTACGTTTATTTGTGAGTCTTTGTTGCCCTCCTCCTCCTCGATCGGTTTGGAAACGTCCCCCTTTTCTAGGTCTTCAGACTCCGTTATCTTAGTCCCCGGCGGTCGGCCTTTCAGCACCAATGCCATTCCAAAGAAGACTGTAGAGATTGGCACAAGCGTGTGTGCTATCGCCCAGTACTTATCTTCCAAGGTCAAACCATACAAAGCATAGAGTGACGATGTTGCGGACGTGAGGAGGAAGCTTACGAGATTGAATACCTTCGAACACTCGGTTACCGTTCCTCGAATGACGCGTTCCTCTTCAGTCTCGGTTTTCTTGGTTTCTCTCTCCTGCAGCTGATCCGAGGACGCTTTCTTTGTAAACGATTTTCTTTGCATTTCATCCTGCTTCATCTGCTTCCGCATTTCATCTTGCCTCCTCAAGAGGCTGCGCGCCTCTGAGCTGACGACGAGCGTCCCTGCAATGACGCCGACTAACGCAACGACTAGAATTGTTGTTAAGTTCTTGTCTTCAACGCTCAGCATGGAAAAGAGAAACATTCCGCAGAAAAAAAGGACAAACGTAAGCATCCCTTGTGCAGCTCGCAGCAGCGTTACGCGCTTGGGATTCATTGTGGCTATGTCAGGAATCGTCAACGTCAAGTCAGACTTCCAGTCACCCTCCACCGATCCCTGAATAATCGCCATCAACCAATAAAATAGGAGGAGGCTCGAAATTGCTGTCGCTACTTTAGACGTCGACTGGCATTCTTCAAAGCTGGGACGAGGAGGGGCGCAACGAGTTAATAGGAGAGAAGCAACGAACAAAACAAATCCGCCCCCAACGAATCGCTTATCCCTTGCCCTAGCTTTACTTCTCGCAGAATCTCACCTATCCTTTTCAACCACACATTTCATCGTTCTAAATCCCAGGAAGAGCATGACGGAAACGATCGCCATGTTTTGCTTTGTCAGTGTCTCCACCAAGAACTTGTCAAGATCTTTTCCTTTCAAGCCGACCAATCGATGACCAATCGATGCCCGAAGCCTTAGCCCGTAGTGGAACAAGACTGTCCATGTGGCGGCGAGGGCAATGTGAAGAGCAACCTTGGATAATTCCCCATCCACGAAGCTGCGACGAGTTAGATTTAATCAGCAGTGAACAACAAATGGAATCGACATTTTTCCTTACACTCACTTTTCGTAGCAGGAAAGTGCCTCGTTCATCAAGACAAAGGTTCCAAAGTGCACTCTAAGCGCCCATATGTATTTTTTTGATTTTCTCTTTGGTTGGCAGAAGAGAGAGTTGAAGTACTGGAGGGTAACGAACGGCAACGAGATTATCGAGAAAGTTTCGTAGGTTTTATCAGAAGTGACGGTGCTGGCGAAGTGTGTTACCAACTGACCTGTTGTTAGTAAAACGCCGAGGACGAACCACATTGTTGAGGCTTCTTCGACAGGGTTTTCTACATCAAGATGCAACAGCTATAAGACAAGTAAAAGCCAGCCCAGGAGCAAAGTGACAGGTTAGATTAATATATATTGACACATTCTTAGGGCTTCTCACCTTCTTGTCTTTTTCGGACAATTTCTTTTTCTCCGCAAACCCTAACCCAAACGACTCGATGATCACGTTGATGCTGGTAAAACATTTGCCTGCCTTGTTCTCAAAGGCCCACGGGTGGACTGTGCTCCTGGCGTCGGCAATAGGCACGACAACCTTCCCTGCGTCGGTCATTGTGCCTCCTGAGGTCTCCTGCACCTCGAAAGTGATATTTGTGAAGTCCTCAAGGTCCTCACGATCTAAGATTACTTTGGTGAAGCTGTAGGTGTCATCCTCCGGAAGCGTAAGAATTTTGCCTTCTACTTTGGCAGGTTTCGAAGTTGCGCCTGCGACAGTTGCAAGAAAAACGAACGAGGGTTAGGATTATCTCAAACGCGGACATCTCCCCTCTC
The DNA here is from genome assembly GCA_030267945.1 of Triparma strigata. Lineage (NCBI taxonomy): Eukaryota > Bolidophyceae > Parmales > Triparmaceae > Triparma > Triparma strigata. The sequence continues at coordinate 44,288 of BRXY01000283.1, forward strand.
CCCTTCTTCCCCCCCCCTCCCCCCGACTCACCTTGCTCGTCATCGAGATAAACCTTGATTTCAACAGTAGAATTCTCCGCACTCTCCGCTGACATGATGATCTTTTCAACTTTGATGTCGAATTTCACTTGACTTTCCCGCTGCAACGTCACAAGTTAAAAACGAGGGAAATTTGTGCTACTAGTTACTGTCTCATCTCGTCTCACCTTGCTGATGTACTGCCACAAGCCTATGATCTTCGTAATTGAGATTATCGATAAGCTACTAAGGCCAACAACGATGGCCGTAAAGCAAGTCGACCGTTCTTCCTCATTGGAGAAGTTCCCCTTCGCCCCATAGTTTCCGAGGAGGAACATCGCACATAGGGCGCTCAAGATTAAACTTACAATCTGGACGGATTCCCCAAGGCTCAAGTTCATCGTCACAGTTTTCTTTACAAGCGGAGAGGAGAAGGAGGACGGCATGTGCAATTCGCGCTGCTCTTCAGTGGCGATACCGCAAATTAGCTGTAGTTTGGGGTTAGCAGTGGTGCAACGGTCGTGGTGAAAAGAGATCGGTACAAGGACTTACTTGAACTCCAAGAGAGATGACCACCATGAATCCAAGCCCAGTCTGGGCGTAGAGGGTTCTATTGCATCCTTTCCATCCGTCAACTACATCTTTGCTTCCGTTCTCACACTGAATTGCGGCAAACATGAGGAACACAAGCTGACCCAACCCGCTGAAAATACCGTTCTTCAGCACCTTCAACGTGAGAAATGCGGTGAGCCTCTGCTTTTCCAGCATTGCGATTTTCGAACGTATAATGAGGGCGAACACTAGGATGAGAAGGTTCACGACTGCTCTGACGCTGAAGCCTAACACTGTCCATTCCTGCTCGAGGTAGACTTGGGCTGCAGGTCCACAGAAACTGTACAGGATGTACTGAATGAAGAGGACGGACTTGTACAGCCAAGATTTCTGACAAGGCTTGAGCACGAAGGAGATGGCCATCGCCGCAATCGTCAGAGGCTGGATCACCCAACTCCAGAAGTCGTGGTACTTCTCGTAGTCGTAACTGCTCTCCGAGTCCATTTCGTTGTAGACCGCGTGGACAACGAGAGCGGGATGGATTAGCGAGATGAAGAAAGAAAATATTGAGTGGACGTTGGAGAACTCTTCGACGCCAGCGCCCTGGATCATCGTGGACTGCGACGAGCGAAGTGAGTCGCAATTGAAGGGTCGTTCGTGTGGTTAGAAACGACGCAAAAGTTTGCAGCAGCGATGCTACATACAGAAGTATCGGCCACGTGTGTTTATAGCCAGTATACATGATTTTCAGCTCGTCGCTTCGCTCCTCACAAACTCTCACCCTCTCTTTTTTTAAATTAAGTCTACGCGCTCGTGCTTTCTTTTGAAAATAATTGCGCCTACGCCCCCGCTGCTTTTGGGTGCCTTCTTGACGAAGTTAGAATATTTAGGTGTTGTGTGTATGTGTGTGTGTCTGTTTTTCTCACCTTCTTTCTTTTTGCGAGAAGTTAGGAATGACAAGGAAGGTCGGGGGATAATTTTTGTCGCCATGTTGGCGCTAGAAGCAAATCGGTTCAGGCCCTGGCGGACGTTCTGCCCGGCGTTGGTGACGTTTGAGGAAATTGCAGAAATGAACTTGGGCGTCTTGCTATTACGGGGTTTTGGGAGGTTCGACTTGAGATACTTCTTGTACTCGTACTCTTCGCTGCCAGTCTTGGAAATCTTTATGTTCGAGTCTGTTTTGGGGGGAAGGTTTGTGTGGAGGGGTGTTGGATAATTGTCTGTAACGATGCCTGCAACGGGCACCTGGATCTTTCATGCTTCTCACCTTTAGCGTCGGCTTTGCCTTCGTCTTCCGTGCTCGCCGCTCCCTTGAGCTTGAAAGTTCCCGCGTGAGTATGCGTAGTTGTACGGTTAAGTTCGATGCCATTGGGGTTAGGGACGACCATGGGGTTTTGGAAGGTTTGGTGCTCTGAAGGATTCATAGTGTGGGCAGGAGGTGGGGTTGGAGTAGGGGTTAGGGGAGGGATGTAAAGAATAGTGTGGGCTGGGTGGGGGGGTATTGTAGGAGTGTCGATGAAGGATCAGAGGGGCTCAGATGCAATATCTTTTCGAGATCATCAAAACACAGCAGGAGCCTGAGAAAGAAAAGTTTTACTGTTCATTGGTTATCGGCTACTAGGAAGTGGTGGTAGGACCAATTGAACGGGGCTATGAAATTTGTGTCTTGAGCAGCAGCATGAGCTTAAACAAGTTCGCCCCTGGATCTGGTTTTTTGAGAGATGATATGGGTGGTGGGATAGTCGAGGAGGAGGCCGGCAATGACAGAACTGAAGCGATGTGGCTATTGACCGTGGAGGAGCGAGAAAGAATACTCGCAATAAAAGCGTCCGTTTTGGTCGACGATGATGTGGCTGAGAGTGACGGGTCTGCAATAGATGCAATTGATAATGGAGTTGACATATGTTGGCATCAGTGCGATCAAGAGGGATGCGACTACAAGGCAAAGCTAGCATGCAACCTCAAACTACACAAAGCAAATATTCATGATATTGAAGTTCGATGGCACAACTGTGATCAAGACGGATGCGATTACAAGGCAAAGGAAGCACGCAGCCTTAAAAAACACAAAGCAAATATTCATGATATTGACGTTCGATGGAACCACTGTGATCAAGACGGATGCGACTATAAGGCAAAAGATGCAGGCAACCTTAAAAAACACATGTAAAACATACATGGGAAAAAACGTTCAGCAAACCGTCCTCCACCTCACAAAAAGCAATCATAGTAAAAAAATGAAAACACACATCTTTCAATAAAAAAAACGCAACATCATATAACTCTAATCCCATCATAACCCTCCCCCTCCTCAATCCAAATAACCTCAATCCTCCCATTCCTATAAACTCTTATCCTTTCTCTATAATCATGTTCGACCTCTTCCTCCTCCTCTCCTCTCTCCTCAAACCCACACCCCTTAACTAACACAAGAGTACAAATTTCATTCGAATGCATTACAATAAAATCATCTAATAATTTAACGCATATAACATCCCCTCCACAATATTCACGAATATAAGGTGACTTACAACCAGTAAAGTATAGATTCGTGTATGATATAGGAAAGGTTATTTTTACGTAAGGAAGGGAGGTGGTTAGAGTTATGGAGAGAGAAGGGGTTGAGAGGGAAGAGAGGATTTTATTTGTGTAGAAGGAGAGGGAGGGGGGGGGAGCAGGAGATTTTAAGTGGGTGAGGAGGGAGGTGTTAGGGTGAGGGGTGTGGGGGAGGGTGATGGAAGGGGGGAGGTAAGGGGAGGGAATTTTTATACTGCCTTTTAAGGTTGTAAGAGGTAAAGGTGGGAGGGTTAAGGTTGTTGTGGGGAGGGTTAGGGTGTATGAGGCGTTTGTGAGGGTGTGGGAGGAGATTTTTATGGAGGGTTGGAAGATTGAGGTTATGGGGAGGAGGTGAGAGGGAGGGAGGGGAGGACTGAGATAATTGAGGAGGTGTTAGGTTTTCGTTTATTCGTTGGGATTGATGTAATTAATTTATGTATTCTCCGAAATGTCAACAACGAGGAGCAAAGCGACGGATTAGGAAGACTGGGTATCGATGTGCAGAGCCGATGAGAAACAAAAGCGATAATGGGACATAATAATGGGACATAAAAACTCTCACCTAGGATCAGGTACGTCTCTCAAAACATCATCTATTGGAAATCTATACTGTAAACCATCACATATTATTATCAAAGTTGGAGAATATAATGACAGAAAGAAGGTCAGTGGGGACGTCAATGTCCTAACACTAACAGAAGAGGCGACAGGAGAGGCGAGAGGAGGGAAAGACATTTAGAGCTTTTGGAAGGGTCGGTGGGAAGTATTTTATAACAAATCCCACTGTTACTGTAGCGCGTCAGTGGCGTTATACAATTCAACAGTAAGCAAAAGTGATTCAATATATGATTTATTTTTAATCAGATAACACAAGCGGACGTTCACAGCGTGTTATTCACAGCTGTCCAATAAAAGCAATATTACCCTGGTAAAGCTTGGATCATTACAAAACACTCAGCCATGAAGCCTTACTCTATTATATTCATTATCGCGCAAACGAGTCTCCTCGTTGCTTACTTCTGCAGGCCATTATCGGTATTCGAATATGACGTAAGTAAATGAGTTTCATTTTATGGATGAAGGATAACGGGTGCGGTGTCGAGATGTCACGTCAAGATTGTTTACGTGTTGTTACTGTTTTTGGCAAGCGTAGCGTTGTTTTTGATTTGGCGCTCGTAATCTCTTTATCTAGATATAACGCTTTCGTTGTTCAGTGCCTAATTCTATCAGGTTTTGTTACTCATCAAAAACCTATCACAAAAACCTGACACTCACAATATCCCTCAGGTGGAAGTGACACAAGGTATTACGATGGGCGTCCCCGTAAAAGTAGGTCTAGTCCATTGTTTCAGTGATTTCTGTGACGTTTACTCTAAAGTTTCGAAGAAAACTGACGAAGGTACGACATGGGGAGGGGGGTCAGTGCGTGCCTGACGTTCTTGAACTCGCGCGAAAGGTGGAGGAAAGAGTGGTGAAAGGATGGATTACCGGAACCGACGAACATTCTAACC
>BRXY01000284.1:0-67242 GCA_030267945.1 Triparma strigata
AACCCTAACCCTAACCCTAACCCTAACCCTAACCCTAACCCTAACCCTAACCCTAACCCATAACCATAACCCTAACCATAACCGCGGAAAACAATCTCCTACAATAACTGAGAAATTTCCGTCTCCTCCGCCAAAATAAAACCCATGTATATTATTTAAACAAAATCATAATCGGGTTCGCACTCATTCTAAAATTAATCTACCTCTTCTAATCTTGACCTTTTCTTTGAGCTACTCCCTGCCCCATCATTGTGCGGCTGCTCTGTCTCCGGGACATTCTTCTCATAAGCTTTCGGGTATCCTCTCCTTCCTTGACTGCCTTGAAGATGTCTCGAATTTCCGCGATCCTGTCCTCCAAGTCATTGAAGGTCTCGAGCTCTGCGAATCCTAGGCCGGAGATCAGTTGCTTCTTGACCCCAACCTGGCTGGGGTCCTTTTCCATCTCCAGCTCCCCTTCCGTGCCTCCGAGCTCGTCCAGTAGCTCCCTCCATTTCTCGTCGCTCAAGTCGATCTGGTGCATCTCTTCTTTGGAGTGGCCGCTGCTGTGAACAAGGCTCTTCCACAGATCTGCGGTCTCCAAGAGAATCGTTCCGACCCTTTCCGTCATGGAGAAGAGCGTTTTGTAGGCCTCGCAGCGCTCTGTGAACTCCTCCCCGTTGGCGTTCTCCGAGATCTGGGAAATTTGGCCCAAGTGCTTCTTAACCCTCGCCGTTACCTTTGTCATATTCTCCACGTCCACGACGAGACACTTGCCTCCAACGGCCCAGGGGTGGTCCCTGTCCACGCCCAGTATGATCTTGAACATGAAGCTGTCCACCTCCATCTCGTCCAGGTACTCGCGGAAGATCACCAGGTCGTGGTCCTTGTTCGCAGACGCGTCCAACAGCGCTATCTTGTCAATGTTCTCCTGGCTCAGGGCACCCTGGGCCATCAGGTTCGTCCAGTTTATGGTGCCGTCCTCTGGGGAAATTTCAAAGCCGAGAATGTCGCTGATCTCCTTCCAGTGAATGTCGGTCATCCTCGTATTTGTGAGGGCCTGAATCAACGGAATGTACATGCTGAAGCTGTTGAGCTTGTCCAGAATTTGCTTCGCGACCCCGGAGGGCCCGGCCGCCTCGTTGTCCTCGAGGATTTCTTTCAACGACGCCATCTTCTCGGCCATGGCACCGTGGGTCTTGCCAACCTCGTTACCGTCCAAATTGAAGATGGGGGACCTTGTCCAGCTCGCGTACTCCGACCTGAACGTCAGGGCGATGTTCCACAGGTCCTTGAAGGGATCCATCATGTCCTCGATGGTCAAGATTTGCTTGAATTCTGAAATGACCCATCCTAGCTTGTTCTCCTCCTTGTTGATGGCCGCGACCTTGATCTTGACGATCTCCATCTGGTTGGTGAGCGAGTCGAGCTCCTCCAGATACTTTTGCGTCTGGCCCTTGAGGTCGGCCTTGTAATTGAACTCCCCAACGAGATCCTCGATCTTGCCCATCTGGGCGAGCAGCGTCTTCTTCGAGTCCCTGCAGCTGGCCTCGAATGTCATCCTCTCGGCGTGCACGATATTCGTCGCGCGCTCGTATTGGTCCTTGAGCTCGTTGAGCTGGCGGAAAGTGGCATTCACGCTGTCCAGGGTGTCGCCGTGCAAGTTTTTGTGTTTGAACAAGAACGCGACCTGCCCCCTCACGACCTGAACCTCTCGCTCCAGCTTGGGCATCTCCAGGTTTTTCACCTGCTGCAGGAAGTTCTCGGCCTCAATGAGCTCGTCCGTGTTGGTGGGCTTCTTGTTCAGCTTGGACCTGTGACGAGGTAGGCGGTCATGAGTTAGAATAGCCAAGTTCTATCTGGTCTCGCTTCACTCGGGCCTCGGTCCGGTCGCTTCGCTACCTCGGTACTTACCACAGCGCCCTCGCTGCTTTGGCCGTTACGTGGTTGACGCTCATGCACTCCGAGACTACGTGATCCAGCGCCAACCTTATTTTCCTCTCGGCCATCTTCACGAACGTGTTGTGCAGAGAGGTGCAAGTGAGCTTGATGAGGCAAAGCGGGAGAGTGGTGGGTAAATTCCCCAGCTCCGAAATGGAGCCCTCATACTTCTCGATGATATCGTGGATGTCATCCAAGTGCTCAATCTCTCCCGAAATGTTGTTGTTTTCGTACATCAAGTAGCTGTACTGGTTGTACACCTTCAACGCGTCCTGGCTCTTGTCAATATTCTCCTCGACGATTTGGATTATTCGGGCGCGAGCCTTGACGATGAACTTATCGTTCCTGCTCAGAATCTTGACCAGCTTGGTCTTGCCCCCCCTCGCCAGACCGTGGAGGGTCTCGAACTTGTCGAAGCAGTGAACGGCGGTGTCGAAAATGTTGAGCACTCTGCCCACCACTTGCTCCTTGCTTGTTGTAAGCTTCACCGGGGGCTCGTCGAAGAACTGGTTCGAGGCATTGTTGACTGAGAGGTCGACGATGAAGGGCGCGAGAGGGCGCTTGTACTCCAGCGACGAGACATCAGTGCGAGACTCGGCGTCGGTCTCGCGGTTGTAAATGTCACCCCTGCCCTCCTCCTCGCCCTCGCCCTCGCCCTCCGAATCCAGGGCGAACATCTCAAAGAAGGAGAGGAGGTTCTCGATGGAACAGGTGACAATGTACCTGAGCTGATTCTGCATGACCACGGTCATGGCATTTGTGTGCCTCTCCATCAATTCCTCGTTTACCACAAACTTTCCCACCTCGATGCTCTCCTCGTAGACGTTTCTGAGGTTATGGAGCCAGTTGGTCCTGAACTCGTCCACTACCGAGTGCAGGTGGTTGATCTGGTTCTGCTCGAAGGTCACCACGCTCTCCTGCGAGGTCTGGTGCACCAAGCTCTCCTTGTAGTTCTTGGGCACCGTCACCAGCCTGAGGTGACTGAAGTTCTGCCACAGCGCGTTAACGAGAGTGATGGGCTTCGTGATGATCTCCCGTCGCTCTTGGTACTTTTGGACGATGTTCTTGAACTTCGTACGCCACTCCATGCTCCTGTAGGCCCCCTTCTGGATCACGCCCCAACCGTAGGGATCCGTCTTCATGTCCAAGGGGACCTGCTCGATTCCGAGCCGCTCCCTTTCGTTTTCGTTGAGGAGAATGTAGTCCAAGGTCGCCTTCTGGACGCTCCCTAGGTAGAGGTCGTTCACCTCGGCGAGGAACTCCTTAATCTTAGCCTCGTCCTTGTCCTTGAACTTGGCCTCGAGAGATGCGAGGAGGGATTTGTCAAGGGGGGTGATCATCTCCTCTAGCACTGCCCCCTGGTTCAGGTAAAATAAGTAGCGCGTGGCGCCCATTGCTGAGAGGGGCATTTCGCCGCCTTGCTGCTCTGGCCCCTTCTTGGGGCTGGGGGGAGGGACGGAAGACCCGCCGATTGTCTGCGGTGAAGACGAAGGGGAAAGCGGAAACGCCTCGCTTTCCTCCCTTTCTGCTGCCGCTGCCTTCGGCCCTCTTCCGAGCCCAAAAATATCTTCGTTGATGGCGTCCTCTTCGTCCAATTTCTTGCTCCTCCCCTTGGTCCAGACTATTTTCCCCTTGTTCTTGTCCAAGCACAAATTCGTGCCCTCGACTGAGAAGTAGCTGCCTATCTTGTCGCTTGGGCTGGCCATGGGGCCCGAAACCGTCGAGCACTGCAGGCGGGCGTAGGAGTCGAGCAGCTTGGGGGCAGTTGACACGTCAATCTCTGACATGATTTCGTTGACCTTGAGCTTCTCAAACATGCTCAGCGTGCTCCCCCTCCTCTTGATTGAGAAGTTGTCCTCGAGCCGCGGGTCTTGCGCCTCGTCATACTCCGGCTGCTCTTCCTCCTCCTTTTTATCTTTCTTGCGCGGGCTCTGGAATCTCGGATTCCACGAGTCGAGGGCATCAGGACTTATGCTCACATCGGTTTTCAAGGATGGATGAGGGCCGTCTCTCGGTTGGGAGAACGTGAGCGACCTCTTGGAAAGTTTCGGGTCCCCTTTCTTCTCCAACGGCATTTTTCCCAAGTCCTCCTTGAGGCTGCTGACGATTTTCTCCTTGTAGTTCTCGTGCCCCTCCTTCACCCTCCTGGTCCTCGGGCTCATGACCCCGCCCTCCGTAAAGTCCGGTCTCTGCGTGAACTCGAAAGTGACACAATTGTTCATCCCAACCAGCACCCCCACGCCAAAATCTATTCGGACGTGCTTTCCAGTGGCAAGGGCTGAGCCTATGCGATTCGCCAGGCTTTCCGTCGCGAAGCTAAGTTTCTCCTCGTTGACGCCTTCCGCCCTCCACTTGCTGTCGATGATCTCCTTGACATTGAATTTCACGGAACTGGAAGACTTCGTAGGCCTGGTCTGGCTGATTGACTTCTGCTGAACCAGGTTGTGCTTTAGGGCGAACTTCTGAGAGAGCTCGAACGTGGGTATTTTAATTCCGAGGTTGAACGTCCGGTGGGAGGCCGTGCCGATGGAGAGGAGGGAGATTTGATGCGATGACGAGGACGACGTGGAGGAGGAGATCATGAGCTGTGTTTAGTGTGTCGGTGGTGCGGAGCGGGGCAGAAAATGTTAGTAGATTTGCTACATTCGCTGATGATGACACGCACTCCTCCCTCCTCCTCACCTTCTTCCTGATCCAGACGCACGCCCTCCCCCACAACTCTGCATACGTCCCTTCGTCAATCAGAAAGTTGCTGTTGTCGTTGGCCGCGTTTCTGGCGATGTTGCTATTCGCGCACTGTTTTATTATGTCCGAAATCGTCACGCAGGGCCCGGAAACCTTGGGTGAAGAGGAACTGTTCAGGGGAAGATCGGCTGTTGTCCCTGAAACCCCCAATCTCACTTTCCTCTTCGCCACGGGCTTCTTGAGGATGGAGTCGACCGGGCCGGGAAGAGTGATTTGGGCCTGCTTCAATTTCGCCTCTACAGGCGTCGGTTTTTTTACCATGCTGAAACAGACTCTGATCACTCTGCTCTGATTCTCGCTCTCTCTCTTTAAAGTTTTTTGGCAAAGCCAACAAAACAACAAACAGGCCACGCAAAGGTAAATCGGGCCCGTATCCCATTGGCAGTCCCCTCAACTGGGGCGGGGGGGGCTTTGCGTTGGCGCCAGCTTACGCTCTTTACCATGATCCCCCTCTAGTGAGGCCGCCGGGGTATTTCTCCCACCTGCACTGTAAACCCCTCCTGACCTTCGTTTGTCGGTCTGTCGTGTTTTTCTGCTAGACATCCGCTCGCTCTATTTGTGAAGGCTCCCCTTGGTGTGAAATTTATCGGTCGCTTCTGCGAAATCTCGAGAATTACTTGTTCCAAGATTTCGAAGCCGTTAGTCAAAGCAAAAATTCGTCGACGCATCTAAAACTCTGCGCCGGAGTCTTCTCTCACACGTAACCTTTCCTCTCCCGAGCAGTAGTCTGTATTAGCAAACCATGTTTATGAACGATGACGACTTGGACGTCGATGACCTTGTAGCAGAGGTGAGATGCAGGGCATTAGGAGGCCCGGTCGGTGTCGGAGCAACGGAGGCTGGGCAGATCGGCAGATCGGGCCCTCGCTCTCTGCCGACATGAATTGAAGTGTAGTGCAGTGATCACTGAACACTCGCGGCGTCCTCTAACCACGCCTCCAAACATTCCTATCCCCATCCCCCCACCCCCCTACACACAAACCAGCTTGACAACCTTGACGAGAAACAAGTTCAGCCGGCGCTGCCCGACTCTAGTCGAAAGAAGAAGAAGAAGAAGAAGATGGGAGCCCCGGGCATGGCCCCGCCGGGGATGCGACCTCCCGGCATGAGTCCCGGCGACGAAGCCAAGGACACAGGTTCAGACGGCAGGATGCGCAATGATTATGGCGGAGACGTGCTTGGCGCCGCCGAGAGCAAGCGCTCTGATGACGGCGACGACCAGGGTTTCGGAGGGGGCGGTGGAGTCATCCAGAACTCGGCGGCCAGCCGGGCTAGGGTTTTGCAGCAGCAGAGGGAGATGGCGATGAAGAGGAGGAGCAACCAAATGCAGAGCGGGATGATGATGAGGACGGACGGTCCCAGGGCTAGCAACCTCATGTCGGGGATGGATTCTCAAAACACTCCCGCAATGAGGCAGTTTTCGGCGCCGAAGAAGGCGGTTGAGGACGACGAGGACAGCGAGGACGATGAGTGGAGCGATCCCAACAAGAACAGGTCGTCGAAGAAGAAGATAGTGAAAAGCGATTTCATGGGGAACACCGGAAAGAGGAGAGAGGGAGGGGGGTACGAGAGGCAGGAGAGCGACTGGAGCAATAAGGATGAGGGCATCGACCTCAGGGAGGAGGAGGCTGAGAGCAGGAGGAGGCTGAGGCAGGAGAGGGAGAGGGAGCAGAGGAGGCGGGAAGACGAGGAGAGAGAGGGGGGCAGGGGAGGAGGCAGGGGCGGCGGAGAGAGGTGGGAAATCATGCTCGTTGCCTTATACGTCGTCGTCGGCGTCGCTCTTGCCGTACTTGTTCGCCGCTCATATATTATATTCTAACTCGTCACTTGGCTTCGCTCCACGGCTCGCTGCTGCTGCTCCTCAACAGGAACTTCAGGGGCTACCCCGACGACCAGCGGTACGAGGACGACCGCAGGCGCGGGTACGATCGGGGCTACGACGAGGATAGAAGGGGAGGGGGGAGGGGAGGAGGAGGAAGGGGTGACGATAGGTACCGGGACGACGAAAGGTACAGGAGGGACGACGACAGGTACCGGGACGACGACAGGTACAGAAGAGACGACGACAGGTACAGGGGAGGCGGCAGGGGGGACGACAGGTACCGCGACGACGAGAGGTACAGGAGGGACGACGATAGGTACAGGGGCGGGGGCAGGGGGGACGACAGGTACCGTGACGATGACAGGTACAGGAGGGACGAAAGAAGGGGAGAGAGGAGGAGGGGCGGCGGACGAGGGGGGGAGGAGGGAGGAGAGAGGCGCCGGCAAGCGCCCCCCCCGCAGCAGAGAGAGGAGCCGAAGGAGGCCCAACCCAGTAGGAAGGAGAGGGCCGCGAGCGGAGAGAAGGGGGACCTGGAGAAGTTGGCGACTCAGGCCAGGACCGAGAGCTTCAAGGAGAACCCTCCCGCCAGCCACACGGCCCCGCAGAAGAGGCCCAACCCCGATGAGAAGCCCTTCAGCATGGACGAGCTCAACCTTGACAAGAACTTGAAGTCGTTCCTGATGAGCCCGTGCCCGAAGAGGGCCGGAGTCATCCAGTGCTACATCAAGCGCAACAAGAGCGGGACCCAGAAACTCTATCCCACCTACAGCATATTTTTGAAGGAGGGGGACCGATTCCTCATGACGAGCAAGAGGAGACCCAACAACAAGACCAGTAATTACCTCATTAGCATGGAGATGAACGACCACAACAGAAACAGCACCAACTACCTGGGCAAGGTCAGGGCCAATTTCGTCGGCACAGAGTTCCAAATCTACGACTCCGGAATCAACTACAAGGACGCCGCGGGGGGGCAGGAGCAGATCCGACAGGAGCTCGGCTGCGTCTTGTACGCTAGCAACGTCCTCGGCAGCAGAGGGCCCAGGAAGATGCAAGTCTGCATCAACAAGGTCGACGAGTCCAAGGGAATGGTGCAGTGGCAGCCCCGACAGAAGGACGCCGAGATGCTCTCTCTCTTCAAGAACAAGGACGAGTTCGGAATGAAGAACCTGGTCAGTCTCATCAACAAGCCGCCCCGGTGGAACGACCAGGTCGGGGCGTACGTGTTGAACTTCAACGGCAGGGTGACCATGGCGAGTGTGAAGAACTTCCAGCTCGTGGACCAGTTCGATCACGACACCATCATCTTGCAGTTCGGCAGGGTCGCCAAGGATGAGTTCACGTGCGACTTCCAGTGGCCGATCACGCCCTTCCAGGCGTTCGCGATCACTTTGAGTAGTTTCGATAGCAAGATCGCGTGCGATTAGGTTTAGAGGGGGGCAAGGGGGGGTTGGTTGAGGGGAAGGGGGTAATTTTAGAACGGAAGGAGGGGATGGTGGGAGCTCGAGAAAGTAATATCTGTAACTATGACAGGCTATTTAAAACTAAATTTCTTTATTCTTTCTTGCGGCTGACCTTCATGTAGTCAATGTAATGGTAAACGGGGAATGTTGTGTTCTCGGTCGGTTCCCCGGGCCACTCGCCGCCGATAGCCGTATTCAGTATGAGGTGAAAAGGCATATCCCACAAGAGGGGCGGAGAGTCGTCAGTAGTGGCTGACGCATTCAAGATGACGTTTCCATCCTGGATAAAGGCGATGTAGTCTTTACTCCGTTCCACGGCGTACTCGTGGTAGTCCGTCGACCAATTTTTTATCGGCTTCCCGATGGAAACAGATTTGTGGTTCTCGTCGTAATCTTTGGTGCAGTTATCATTCGGGTACGACTCCATCCAGTGGTAAGTTGAGTGAGCAATGCCATCTCCGTTGACCATTTCCAAGATGTCAGGCTCGCCCTCATCTGGGTCGCACGAGGAATCCTCAGGCATCAACCAATGAGCGGGCCAAATGCCCTGGTTTACCCCGTCAGCGCCATTGTCGTCCCCAGGCAACATTGCACGGACGCAAAGCCTGAAGGTTCCATCAGCAGTCGTCCAGTTGGATTTGCCCTTGGTCCAGACGGCACCCGAAGTAAAGTTACCACCCTCGACACGATCAGATTTCAATACGAGAGCACTCTCCTCGATGTAGACGTTTTCCTCCAAGCAGGTCGCGCTTCTACATGCCCCAAGATTCTCGCCAACAATTTTTGTGAATCTCGTTTCATCAAAGGATGTAAAATCCTCGACGAATTCTTCAACGAAATAATCATCGTCGTCACAAAATGAAGCGAGGGCTGTCGAAGTTGCTAACAACAGTGTCGCGAGTGTTGCGATGAGTTTCATGATCTGTAATATGTGTTAGAAGGCTCAGAAAAATCCACACCGTCGCGCTAGCAGAGATGCATTATATTTAAGGCCTTTATAACAAGGGGTAGGTAGATACTGGACCCCCCCTCCATCATCGCGGAGGTTACTTACTTTGTCAACTTGGATACCTCAGTGAATCTGCATTCCAGCAGTTCCACCTGCAGAAAATTTGCAACTTTGATTAATAGGGCTGCACGAGTTTTACATTCATTCTATTTATTTGCGCCAGTCAAGAGAAAGCACACCATGACCGAGGTCCAAATGGTTAAAGTCCCATTGAATCTCCCAAAAAAACTTTGGGATATGCTTATGTTCCGGGGGGCGGGGGGGGATCAACGTTGAAATAGTTTTAAAAAAATAGACCTTCTCTTGCTAGCGTTTTTATTAATTACGTCTTGTGAATCACGAATGCCTTTCCCGTAGCCTGCTGGGTCTTCCTCAAGCTTCCCATGGTCCCCTTGTCCTCGTTGATCCTCTTCTCTCTGGCTTCGTTTTCGAGTTTGATTTTCTTGAGGCGCTTCTCCTGGTTCTTCTTCCCGCTGCCGTAGCCGTGGAACTGGTAGCAGAGCTGCCTGAAGGCCTCCTTCCTCGTGAGGAGCCTGCCGAACTCGTCGCGGTACTCGAGGTTGATTTCCTTCTTGGAGTACAGGACGTCCTTCTTGGTGGCCTTCTTCTTGTCGATCCTGACGACGCTGTCGAGGTTTGTGGCGGAGTAGTCGTCGTAAGTCTTCTCGTCCTTGGCCCTGCCCCTGAGCTCCTCCTTGCCCGCCCTCTTGTTGGTCAGGTCGCCGGTGGACTTGAGCATGCTGAGGATGCTGGACATTCCCCTTCCTGCGGGGTTGGATAGCCCGAGCATTTCGCCGGCGACGTCGGCGTCCTCCTCGACCTCCCCCTCCTCCTCCGCGTCCGCGTCCGAGCCCTCGTCCATGGCCGCCAGCTTCGCCATCATGTCCTCCTCGCTCTGAATTCCCTTGGCCATCTGCGACGACCGTAGTCCATGAGTCAGAATTGAATCACTCCGCGGAACAACAAAATAAATGTATTCCCAGCCTCTCACCTCCTCCATCTCCTCCATGGACATGACAGCAGCCGCGTCCTCCTTCTTCTTCTTCTCTTCGACGCTCGTCTTCTCCTTCTCCTGAACCTTCTGCTCCTCGATCTTGGTGCCTAGCTTCCTTGCGAACTCCGCCGTCGTTCCGAAGTCGAACGTCATACCGTCAGTCTTACCAAAGTCCCCCTTCATGGTCGTCCCCGTAGCCGTAACGGCGTTGGCGCTTTCCTTGACGAGCTTGGCGACGTCCGTCTTTCCGCCACCGGCCTTCTTTGCACGAATGGCCTTGAGCTTCTTCATACGTTCAGCCTTAGCCATGGCAGCCTTGAGGCCTGCATCCTCTACGACGGTCTGAGGAATCGAACAATTACGAGTTAGAATCACGTATGCGGAATGATATTTGTGTGTTTTTTGCCTCCTCACCTCCTCGTCGACGTCTTCCATCTCTACGTCCTTCGTGACCTTCTCCTTCTTGTTGACTACTACGTTCGCCTTGCTCCTTTCGTTCCCCTTCGCCATCGTCTCGTGAAACTTCTCGAGTCTATCCGCCTCCATTTGAGCCTTCTTGGCCGCCTTCTCTTCGCGGATCTGTTGGGTTGATTTTCTCTTCTCCGCCTTCTCTGACTCTACTGCGCCGGAAGCGAGGAGGCTGGAAAGGACGCTCTTCTTCGCTTTCTTCTTGAACTTGTCGAAATTTACGGAGTTGAGGCCTGAGTCTTCGTCGTCCGACTCGATTGCGACCTTCCTCTTCTTGC
Source organism: Triparma strigata (assembly GCA_030267945.1). Classification (NCBI taxonomy): domain Eukaryota; class Bolidophyceae; order Parmales; family Triparmaceae; genus Triparma; species Triparma strigata. The sequence continues at coordinate 10,697 of BRXY01000284.1, forward strand.
TTTCCTTCTTGGACTTTTTCTCCTTCTTTTTCTTCTTGAAACCCTTGGTCTTCATGGCCTCCTCCTCAGTCATGAAATCTGACGCGACGCCGTAATCCTGCTGGAGGCTAAGCGGCACCCCTCCATTAGCCTGCTTCTCGAAGTCGCTCTTTTCATCGCCAGCCTTGCTAGAAGACTGGACGGACCCCGTAAGTGTGAAACCGTGGCCCTTGCCTGAGTCTTCTCCTTCGTCGGAGTCGTACTTTTTAAGGACAGTGTCACGGCCGTTGCTAGGACCCTGCCGACCTCCGAGCTCCTCGAACTCGTCGTCGTCGAATCCGTCGTAACCCCCAGAGTACTTCATAGCGTCGAGCTTGCTCTTCTTCCTCTTGGCCTTTCTTACTCTCTCCTGCTCTGCGAGGTTGACGTTCTCAAGCTTAGAACCCTCCTCGTTCAAGCCCGTGTACATGCCGTTCTCGCCAGTTTCGAGGATGCTGGTGTCGCCGAGGGTTAGGATTACGTCTTCGCCACTCTCGAAGGCTTCCATTGAGTGAGCGACGTTGAGACCTTGTAGGTCTGAGGAGGAGTATTCTTCTCCTTCTACTTCTTCCTTCTTGTTCTTGTTGGAGGAGGTGTTGGAGGAGGTGGGGGCGGGGGTAGCCTTCTTTGCTAGGGCGTTCAAGCGGGATTGTTTCACCCAGTCTGCGGCGCTGTCTGACGCGGAGGAGTCTTCTCCGAGGCTAGAGGAGGAGAGGAGAGGGGGATTAGATATTAGTTGTAGTTGCACATCATTATAGTTCGCTACTCGCTCTCTCTCTCTCTCTCTTACCTCTTCTTATTCTTCTTATTCGCCTTCGCTCTCTCCTCCCTCATGACTTTACTCTTCTCAAGTCTCTCTTTAACAGCCATTTCATTTGATGTAGAAGTATTTATGAATGTTACTTCCTTCTTTTTAGTGTCATTTAAAGGCTTTAAACCGAGTGAAATACGCAACGCATTCGTCTCTTCGATAGACATTGTGATTTCTTTATCATCGCTCATAATTAATTATAATAATTAGTAATTATAATGTCGTAAAATAGCGCAAAAATTGACCTTTAAAAGTGACAAAATACGAGGACGTCGATGGGAGCGAAACTCGATACTAAATATGAACGATCAAAGAACCAACGACAATAGAATAACACTTCACACTAACACCTAATCAAAGCAGCTTATCGCTGACAACAACTATCACGAATGAGCAGTCACAATTGAGGTCAAAATACGCAAAAAACGTTATCCCAAAACTTTGCAGTCATCTGACCAAAATAATTCCCCACCAAAAATGAAATCCGCGTCACACACAACTCCTCTTCCGCAAGCCTCTCCGATCTTCCCAGCCTCTCCCACTGCCACTCCCAACAAACCCCTTCATGTTCACTATGCGTCCCCTGAAGGTTCACTTTCTACTTCACAAACGCTAGGCACTTCCAACCCCCCCCTCAACACCACCAACCACAACTCCTCAAGCTCGTCCTCACGCTCTTCCTCTTCATCTTCAGACTCAGACTCCGACGACGTTCTCCCTCCCTTATCCCCATCGAACCTTTCAATCCATCCCATCGAAGACCCTTCCCGAACGAAGACCCTAAAATCCTCAGGCTTCCTAGACCCAACCCGTCCTATATCCCCTGTCGACGTTTGTCCAAAATGGTTAATCCAAGAAGAAAAACACCGGAAATACGTGAGTCTTAAAACCCGACGTCGTTGTAGCCCTGAGAAGATGAGGGAAGCTAGTTTACAAGGTAGAATGGTTGGAGGTGTTAGAGCGAAGGTTGTTGACATGAAGAAGAAAAGTCATGAGCATAAGACGCCGAGGGATAAAGATGGGAGGGTTATTAGAGTTACGGGTGATCATAGGGTTGTGGCTGAGAGTGTTATTAAGACGGCGGATCAGGGGACGTATGATGGGAGTATTAGTATAAATGAGATGCAGGTATTCCTGAAAGGGACGGAGTATGAGGAGTTCATGGAGTGGTTGACGGGGTTGAAGGATGGGAATACTGGGCGATTTCACGAGCTCGATAAGGACGGAAGCTCGACGATTGAGGCGGAGGAGCTGAGCCTGGCCGTGGCGGAGTATTACAGTATGATGGGGAAGGAATCTTTGGAGAAGATCGTCAGATTTGCGAAGGAAAGCCTGGAGCTGTTGGTCGTCAAGGCTGAGGAGGTGAGAGAACTCGAGGACCCTAATGGCGGCGGCTGAAACAACTAACCCAATCTTCACACAGAGGAGAAAGAGCCAAGTCCAGCTCAAGGCGAAAAACGAGCAACTCCTTGTTGAGAAGAAGGCGAGGGAGGAGGTGAGAGTAATCGTCGGCATGTGTACTGGATATCGACGTACATACCCACTGCTTCAAACTAGTATATTATTCTAACTCGTCGCTCCGCTCGTCGCCTCGTTCGCTCGTCGCAGAAGAGAAAGTGGCTCGCTAACCAGAGCCTGCACACAACTGCTGGGATGGAGAAGCTCCACAATATCCAGCACAAGTTGAAGGCTGCCTGCTACTCTTCGTTTTCTTTCGGGATGGACCTCGAGTACATGTTTAAAAAATTCGACAAGGACGGCAATGGGACTTTGGACTACGAGGAGGTGAGAGTGTGCAAGGAGCGAAGCGACTAGTTGAAGAGGCGGGTTTACTGGATATAGGCGCGTCCATGGTCGATAATTCCGAGCGTGAAGTCGCTGCTGCCAAATTATATTATACGCCGTTATTAATAACACGAATGCCCCTTCTATTGCGACTCGCTTCGCTCGTCGCAGCTGAGGGCGCTAGTGAGGAAGGTTCTGAAGGTGCCCCCGACGGATGTTTCGGATGGAGAGCTTGAGGCGCTGTTCGGGTTCTTGGACTTTGACAACGGCGGGACGATCGAGCAGAAGGAGCTGGCTGATTTTCTGGAGAAGAAGGATAACGACAGTTTGGCGCTCCCGAGCCACATGCAGTACGTGGGGCCCAAGCGAACGGCGACCGAGGAACTTTGTGCTTTGATAAATTTCAAGACAAAGGAGGAATTGAATGTGGAGAGGAAGCAGCCACGCCCGCCTCCTGGAGAGGTTCCCTGGCAGAGCTCAACCAAATGCAAGTGGAATGTGAAGCCCACGGCGGGCATAGGCCTCCAAGTGTACGTGCCAAAGGGTTAGGGTTAAAGAGAATGCGACGAAATAATTTTGTTTTATGAAAGAGTAGCAATAATTAGCCCATGTAGGTCTGCTGCTCGAATAATGAGAGCGTAATGTGTGATAGGAAGGCAGGGACGCTCTTGCAGCTCGTCAAGTACTGCATGGCGGCGGGGTCTGAGTCCTTGACGGTCTGAGCGAACTCGCTCGTGAGCAGGTCCAGGCCGTTCCCCGCGTCGTTCTGCTTGAAGTTTAGACAGTCCTGCGACGAGGAGGGCAGTATTGTGTTGGAAGAAGGTTGTATTGTCGCGTTTTGTAGCTTTGGCGCACTTCTCACCTCCTCCTTCTCAGCATACATGCTGCGGACCTTGACCGTAGGCTTGACCTGGTTGCCGAGGTCAATTTTGAATCCTGTGAGCTGGTACACGCACTCCCTGTAGAGGGCGGTCTGCTTCGAGAAGGCCTCGCGCAACCGATTGTACTTTTTCTCGAGGTCCACCGCCGACGCCGAGGCCTTTCGTGTCGGGGTCTGGCTTCTTGAGACGTTGAGGGAAGTCGATGATAAGTTTGAAGAAGAGGTGTTGGTGTTGGGGTTTGATTTGAGAGTTTCGAGTTCTGCCTGTAGCTCCTGCGGTGGCGAAAATGGCAAGCGACGAGTTGGATGAGATTGACCCCACTTTGGTATAAGAACTGAAAAACGAAAGACGAATTTTCCTATCACCTCCTTCTCCTGCGCCAAAGCCTCCATCGCAGTGCTGTGCTTCTTCACCAGCGCCTCGTGCAGTGGGTTCTTCTTGAGGTGGAGCACTCGGGTGGTCTCCGAGTTGTAGCTGCCCTTTCCGGCCAGAGTCTCCGCCTCATTCGCTCTCGCCTCGGCCTTGGCGGCCTTGTCCTTCTGCTTCATCAGCTCCTCCTTGAGCTTGTAGAACTTTTCCTTGGCGGCGTTGAACTTGGCCTTGGCCTCCTCGCTCTCCTTGGTAGTCTCCTCGAGCTGGGAAGTAAGCCGCGTATTTGAGATGCGAAGCGCGCTTACAGTGGGCCCGTCGGACTCCGATTTTGATTTGTCGCCGCTCTTCTCGGCCTTCTCGTAGGATGCCATCAGGTCGATGTAGCTTTTGTTCTCCGTGTCCAGCCGCCTGTTCTCGGCCTTGAGGGACGCGATGGAGCTCTCGGACTGAAAGGTGAGTTAGAAAAAAGTGGTGGTGTATGTATTTGAATACATTTTCAAATTCTCACCTCCTCCAAGTTTCCGCCCGTCTGCTTGTTGGAGGTGTTCAGAGAAACTACATCGGCCTTGAGGTCGGAGATCTTGCGTTTGAAATCCTCATTCTCATTCTTAACCTGGCCGATCTTCATTTCAGAGTCCAAAATTTGTCTCTTCTGCGAATCCAGGGCCCGAACGATCGAGGAGACTTCAGGGGGCAGCGTGGAGGAGGAGGAGGAGGAGGAAGAGGAGGAGGAGGTGGAAGAGTCGCCCATGGCCGAGACAATGTCTTGACGCCACACAGCCCAGAGCTTCTTGGTCTCCTCGAACGCCGCCTTTTCAGAATAGTCCTGCGAGAGGGACCCTTCCTCCTCCATGCGCCGCCGCTTCCTTTGCTGCTCCTCGGCGCCAATGGCGCGGCCGGAGAGGGCCGTTTTCTCCCGTTCCAGCTGCCGGTTCTGGCGAGTCAGCGTGCTGATTTGCTTGCGGAGCTTGGAGAGTTCCACGTTCGGCGTGGAAGAGATGGGCGTGGAGGCGGAGGCGGGTGCGGAAGAGGGTGAAAGGGCAGTGGGGCTCCTTGCCTCCTGAGACCGAGCAGCGGCGGCAGACTGCAAAGCAGAATTATGCTCCTTCAAAGCTTCATTGGCCTCCTGCAGCGCCTCGTAACGATCACGCCAAACGGACTGCGCCATAGAGTTGCCGCTACTTGCCTGGGTTTGAGGAGCGAAGCGACGAGTTAGAATAAAGTGGCGGTGAGTCGTCAGCTCTTGCTGAGGGACGAGACAGCTACTTCTTACCGCTTGCTCAAACTCCTCCGTAAGCGCCAACAACTTCATTGAGAGCTCCTCTTTGTCTGCGAGGGCTTCGCTGCGATCTTCCTTCAGCTGGTTTATGATTTGAGACACCTTCCCGACAGCCTCGTCCTTCTCACGCCGGAGAGCCTTCAGCTCACGGTCAAGGGAGGACCTCTCTAGCTCCGAGGCACGGAGCCTGTCTTCAAGAGAGGACATTTCAAAGTGAACTTTTGTGTTTGAGCGATTGGACAATTGTGCTCAAACAAAGAAGATTTTGGCGAGCAGCACGGCTATGAAGTTATTGGCCTGTCTTGGTAGATTAGGTGGATGTGTTGAGGGAGGGAAGGAGGATGTGTTGAGGGGAGGGAAGGCGCGGAGGGAGGGAAGGTTTTTTGCCTATTGTTGTTTTCTAGAACGATATTTCTACACTGAATTATACTAAGCTTGTTTTAAGTGATAAGAGAGTAGTGTGTACCGTTAGGGAAATTCGCGAGGCTATGCTACAACGTGATTTTCGATCGTTTCAGTGTTTAGGATGTTCTAAGCCTTTTCTTGATTGACTTTGATCATATTATTCACTTAAGGACCTCTGAGAGGAATAATTTGATAGAAGTTATGATAATCGTGAAGACCAAAAATGCTTTGAAAATTTTCCAAAAATTTGATCAAAATAAGTTCCAATTTGACTTAAATGTGATCTCATACCTTCTTAAATATCCTCAGTGATGCAAAAATGGTCCTTATTTGGTATATTAATTCTTTAATAATGGATTTCTATTTTGAAAATCGACCAAGATGAATTTTTTTAGAAATCTTGATACAGATAAGGACTTTTAGAGGCATCAGGGTGAATAATATGACCAAAACTGACCATAAAATTAACTCTGGAGTGAGATAAGATTTGATTAAAAATGCTGGAAACTTTCCAGCGTAAAAAACTCGTAAACCTTCCTCTCAGCGTCAACGCCAATCACTGTTCGCCGTGAAATTATACATACTCTCAATCTCAATCAAAATTTATATCGCGTGCCATAAAAGAGTTCTAGAACACAAAAAGAACGGCGACGGCACCTCCCTCCGAGATGATTAATTCCTCCCTCCTCAGGCCACCCAGCGCTGCCAAGCCTGCGTTCATCCCTCCGACAATGAATTCCTCCCTCCTTAGGCCGCCCAGCGCTGCTAGGCCTGCGTTCAAGCCGAGGCGAACCGCAGGTCACCTACCTGCTAACACAAAAAAGATTGTGTCAAGGCCGAAGATCGTGAAGCACCTGCCCACATCACCGGTTGCGAAGATGTTTCGGAAGAAGCCAGCGACGAAACCTGAGAAGGAGACCGCCTTCAGGCCCTACGAGGTCCCTAAACTGAGCAAGCCCTCGCCCAAGTCCAGGCCACCTCCTCAAGCCACCTCGACTTCGGCCCTGCCTCATGGTGCGAACACCAACGCGATCAGGGACAAAGTTTGGTCGCTCCGCTCCTATTCAGGCGAATGCATGGTCATCACCCTCACCGTTGCGGCCCTCAGCGTAACAGTCCGCACCAGCCCGCTGCTCGCCGGCTTCAAGATCCCCCCCGCAGGCGACAGCACCGTCCGAGACTGGACGAAAACGACCATCCATGAAACCCCTGAAGCCGCCCTCGCAGTTGCAAAGTTGGCAGTCGATTCCGCCATCGACAACGACTTCACAGAGGGAAATTGCCCTTCATGCAACGGCCCAGGAAGGTACACCGAGGCGCAGTTGTGCGAGAAAGAGGGCCTGCTGAGGGCTGGCATTCTTGATGGCCGCGGCCGCTACGACGGAACAATCTGCCGCAACTGTGATCGAGAGGAGAAGCGCATCGCCTCCCTCAAACACGGCAACTAGTAATCCCAATTAGTAGTAATCAGCCCCCCCTTCACATTTACATATATCACTCACCACAACCCAACCCTAAGAAAAATCAAGAAAATTGTTGTGAAAAAATAAAAGCTGAAATATCTTCAGAGCTTTGACGCAAAGAACTTTTTGTCCTCTCGCCTTCGTTCCATGCTGACGTACGCTTCGACCCTCCACTTTTTCCTCTGGCTCTTCAAGGTTTCGTCCGTGACTGGCGTGAGCTGTTCCTTCACGAATTCTGTTTGAAGCCTGTGCACCTCGCTCAAGAAGAACTCCTCGTCCTCTGCTAACCCTATCTCCTCTTTGGTTTTCTTTGCCTTCTCTGGGTCCTCCTGCTGCTCGACCTTCTTCTCGAGTTCCTTGATTCTAGCTGTCTGCACCGCGATTAAATCAACGAATCCTTCGATTTGATTTCCGAGTCCTTCAACCAAGCCCTTCGTACCCGCGTACTCCACCTTGCCAACCTCCAACTCCCCCCGCAAACCCTCCAACAATTTTATCAACTCAGCCCCCCCAGCCTCCGTCCCCTTCACCCTCTCCTCCACCTCCTTGGTCTTCGCCTCGGCCTCTTTCCCCTCGATGATGACCTCGCCCATTTCCTCCTCCAGCGCGTTGACCCTGCCCTCCAAATCCTTGACGCCGCCCGCAGTGGCCACGAGCTGCCCGTCGATGTGTCCCACCGCGCCCACTAGCGACAGCACGACGCCGTTAAGCTTGATCAGTTTCTCGCTCCCAGCCCCGGCCTTCACCAGAAGTCGGTCGACTGCCCCCACCTCCTGCGCTACTAGGCAGTACTCCTTGCCCTTCGGCATCCCCTTACCCTCAGTGCTCGCGCCCACGTCCCATTCGCAAACCCTCACGTCCATACCAACAAGCGCCTTCCTCAGCTCCGACTTCTCCGCGGCCACGCTTTCCGCCTTCTTCATAAATTTTTGATCACTGTACAGCAAGTACTCACTAGCATCGACGCCTCCCCCCACCACAAGTTTGCTCGTGCCCATGGCCTGCTCGCAGCCAATGCACACTCCACCGTTCTCTCCCAGACTGATGGCAACCTCGAACTGCAAATAGCGTTAGAAATCGTGCGTACGAAGCATAAATCGGCGACGAGCGCCGTGATCCAGTCATCAACTATGATGTGAATTTCACGTGGGGGTTCAACCCTTCGCTCCCTCGGCGCCTTCTCACCTCCTTCAGTTGGTCAAGACCGTCCCCTTGGACATCTACGCTGTCGTCAGAGTGCCCGATGACGAAACTATTTTTACCGAAACGTGCTTCCTGAGGACCGCGCTGGCTAAAGATCCAGTAGTCCGAGCTGCCGGAGTGGTAGTGGGCAGGCGAAGATCCAAAAACGACGCCATTCACATGCCTGCCTTGGCTCTGTCCGCTCAAGGCCACAGTGTTTTGGAACCCCTCAAGCAACAACCCAGTCGACTTTGTGTCCGATTTGATCTTCGGCACGAACTCAGAATTTCGAACGTGAATCGGTGCCCTGAGCTGCCCCAAAGACAAGAAATCCCCGACTCCGAAGTACCCGTCAGCGGTCACCTTCGTCCTCTCCTTCCCATCAATGTTCACGGAAAAGTGCTGCCCCGAGCCCCCCACCTCACCACCCTCACCGCCGTAGTGGAATTCGAGCGACCCGCTCACAGGCTTGGCAGTAGAGGGCGTGCCGAACGTCACCAGGGCGCTAGCGCTCGCGAAAGTGTTGTCGCTAACCAATGACAGGACCACATCACCGCCGCCACCCTGCACGAGCTCGACCAAAGGCGATGTGGTCTTTCCCACCCGCCTCCCAGTGGCAATGTGAACCCTTCCGTTGTTACTACTGCTCTGAACATTTGAGAAGACTGCGCCGCCCTCATTATCCATAGTTACTCGCAGCTGCTCGGCGTCGACCAATAGGGGCCGCTTCTTCGTCCCCGACAACACGGTAGAAGATGAGTTCACGAAAAGCCCTGCGATGCGCTCAGAAGTTAGACGACATTATCGGCAATGTACGTCGATATCCAGCACACACGCCTTCTCAGCTCGTCACTTCGCTCCTTGCACACTCTCACCTCCGGCCACGAGCTCGTCGTTTGCCACCTTCAGAACCCCACCTCCGATGTCAACCGCGCCGCCCCTTCCACCAACCTCAATTCCAACCCTGGACTTCACCGACACCGAACTATTGCTATAGATTGCCACGCCGTCTGTCGCGGAAACATTCAGCAGAGCATTGGAGGTCAAGAGGAAGCCCTCGTGGTCCAACTTTGTTGTTTTCCCTCCCCCCTTGCCATCCTTGCCATTGCTGACGTTGAAGAAAACTCGGTCCATCATGGAGGTGTGGGTCAGCGAGTTCTGCGAGGAGACGAGTTAGAATGACGTAGATTTACTTTGCGGTCAGTGAAAATCGAACAATCGCACTTCACTCCTTGTATGCTCTCACCTTTCCGTGGAGGACGAGGTCTTCGACGTCCAGAAGAAGGTGGTCGGCAACGATGCCGGTCTCCTCAAAGAAGAGAGTGGAGTTCCCGAATTCGACGCTCGGAGTGTCAATGTGTAGGACGGTGTCCGCAGAAACGAACACGTCGCTGTTCTCGTCTATGCGAAAAACCTCAGTGTCGTTCATGGCAAAAATTTGGAACGACTTCGAGGTGACCTTGAGAGAGGGCGACGTTGTGCCGGAGCCCTCTAACATCTTGGCGCGAACTATCGCCGCAGACCGCGTCCCTCTCCCGGATTCAAGAACTATGTCGCCCTCGTCAGTGGTGACAGAGGTATTTCCGCGAAATAGCGAGAGGCCTTCCCCGAAAGTCACCACCGCGGCAACTTCTCCCTCGCCCCCGGTCAAGTAAATGTCGGCGTAGGACATATTCCCATCCCCGAATTCTCCCACAACCTTCCTCACATCAAGCCTGCCCGCAACTTCACAGTGACTCCTGCCCTCCAGGGGGCTGCAGTTGTCCCCCCCCTTGTGCGCAAACTCCAACCCATCTCCTGCAATTGCTACGACATCGTATGGCAAATCAACGGAGCGTGAACCCTCCCCGGAGTTCGCCCTGTCTCTCCACTTTTTCGACATGGTCGCGAAACATCTTGGGTTACTAACGTCCGTATTGTGCTGTAGCGACGAGCGAAGCGAGTTAGAGGGAAGTAGCGGTAGAATAGGCGACGGAAAGTACCGCTCGCTAGCAAGCTGAGGAGCGACTAAGAGCAAATGGGAGAGCATCGCAATAAGCTGGAGCTTCTGGACCTCACCTGCTGAGAGATGGCGTCTATCCGAAACAACTCATTCTCAATGAATATATTGTCGCCAACTTCCACTCCAACGCAAGGCTTCAAATGCACCTTGTCGTCCCCGTTCTTCACTTGCGCGCTTCCGCCGAAACCAACTATCGAAGGAGGAGCAGAAGGGGGGGAGGGGAAGAATTCATAGGTAGGTGAATCAGAGGATGAGGTAGATACGGGCCCTGTGCGGACGCCGTATGGTGTAAGGATGGCGGTATCGGCATTTGCGCAATTTAACGCGATCGAAAGTAGTGACGCGAAGGATAGCAATTTCATAGTTAGTTTTGGTTTGGGAGGTTTAGAGTGGGGATGGGGGGAGGTATCGAAAAGCGCCTTTCAACGTTAGGGAATGTTCGGAGAATTAAGCCCCGAGACGTATATGATTGTAGGGAAAAAATAGGCAGATTTTTTGGGGCAGAACGGAAGAAATAGAATTCGACATATAAAGTCTTTGAAGTGCTCGCTGCTTTCGCTATTTTAAGGAGACACATTTGGCCTGCAAAAACCTTGGCCTGTACGACCTGACGATCGATGATTGATCTGAAGCCGCTACACAGATCCATACCATGATGGTTCATCCCGACAAAAGTGAACTCCGGCGCTACAGTAGCGCTGAGCTCTTCACCAACAGGGCAGGGCAGCAATGGACGGTCGGGGTTCCACCATCACCCAAGCTGAGGCACCGCGTTGGGGGTGAAATGCACAAGCGCCTCTCAAGTTCGCCACATCTGCAAGCAAACGCAGCATCTCTTAACACAATTACGACTCCGATGCGGCCCTTAACTTATAAGGGGTTCATTCTAAACAACGGAGCGATTTGGAAAACCACTGAGAGGCTGCGCCAGGATCCTGCTCGTGCGTCACTAGTGCAGATAGGATACAAGTACTTGTCAGAAAATCCAGACCGAAATATGCATTATAGACAGAAGAAGACTTGGATACATCCTCTGCTTCGGGTGATACTTGACTTGGGTGAGGCACTTCCGTCTCCGCTTCTTTCTTCGTCGCGTTATTCTAACTCGTCTCTTTGCTCCTCAACTCGACTCACAGCGGGCCACTCGTATCTCGGGTGGATTCTTTGCGTGTTGGCTCTTCTCGCCGATGTCGTATACTGCTTTCATTGCGCAGTGACATATGACGACTATTTTTACGCTGTCGTGCAGTTCGTGATGAGCGTCATCAACTTGTTTTTGTACGCCATAATGAATTTCGGCGAAGCGAAAGCACATAGCCGTGTCGTTGACTACTCAGATCTTGAGAATGCCAACAATTCGCACTACATGAGCGAGTCCACTTTTTTGATGTTGAAGGGGCTCGAGGCTATTGGGAAGAGTTGCGATTCAGAAAATAGTCATACTAGCGTGAAAGCGATTCGAAAGAGGCTCGTCAATCGGACAATGCTTGAGGTAGTTTCAGTCCACTTCCTCTTGTCGATACCTTGGTACGCCGGAGTAGGTGAGAAATTCCAGACAATGTATGTGAAACTCATCGGCCTCTAACTGTCGTCGTTTTATTCTAATTCATCGGCTCGCTTCGCTCGTCGCAGCTTATAGTGTCATGATCCACCTGGAGAGAAACGAAGCCTGGCTTGCGATTCTATCGGCCTTCATAATTTATTCAAAGTTGACGATCACCCTAAGCGGGACTCAAGCAGCATTTTTCATCAGGCTAAACCAGCGACTTTGTGAGCTTGAGATACGCCGAGTTCAGCTAGAAGTGAGGACGGCTGACATGAGGAATGCCCAGTTTCTACCCGTCCGGGTGAAACGCCTGTTGATAGAAAACCATTCTATCACGAACAGAGAGCACTTCTTTTACGGCCTTTGGGGGCCAGTCATATTCTTTCATCTAGTTCTCTTAGGGATTGGAATCATCCAGGCCCAGAAAGGCGATGACCATTGCATACCGATTTGGGTCTTTCTCTGCGAGCTGCAGCCGCTTCTATCTCTAATAGTGATGACTCACGGATTCGCAAGGCTGAACCTGTTCATGGAACGCGATGTCGAACAGGATCTCACGGAGCTGGCTCTTTCTATGTCATACTTGAAGGGAAAGAAGGGTGCTGCAACAAACGACGACGTCAACATCGAAAACATTATTCAGCAGCTCAGGCTTCTTGAGCGGCTCGATTCAAGACCGTGCGTGTTAAACTTTGACTTCGTTCCCACTATGGAAAGTTCTCGAAGCCTGATCTCCTTTGTTTTCACTGCCATCGGCGTGCTCGGTCCATACATCGCCGTCGCATTGAGCGGCAATCTAAGTTACAATTATATGTGCTTGGACTGAATTGCAAACTAATGAAGGTAAAATCCGCAGTATTTTATATCTAAATCTTGTTCTACTCATTTTCTTTCTTCCCCATTCCTTCCCAACCTCTATCTACCCTGACCCACATCAAAACTTCTCCGAATTCTTCCCCGCGACCTCAATGAAGTACAAGAGAATGCACAAAGGCTGCCCCACGATGCAGAACGACAGCCAAAATATGAAGTTCCCGACTTGACTCTCCTTGAACCTCTTTTCTATGACGTTCGTGAGGGCGATCAGGGGGATCTGCCCCATCATGCCCGCGAAGGCATACCAGTTGGAAGTGTGGCACGGCACGCTGACGAGGAGCTCGTGAAATACCGCCGATATGAAGAACACGATGAACATGCTCACCCCCTTTCCGTACCCCGCCTTCATGCAAGGCATGAACGTGTGGCGCACGAGCCAGGCATGGACGGGGATGTTCCAGTCCCTCCAGTAGACGTCCAGCTTGGTCGCGTTCCACCATGCCTTGTAAAACTGCCTGTCCCCGAAGCACGTGAGCTCAGCGAGGATGTTGAGCCAGAGGTGGAAGAGAGCGTAGAACATACACAACCAGCACGCGAGGGACGGGACGGCCAGGGTCAGCGTGTACTTGGTGATGGTCATCGGGTCGTCGCTGCGACGAGCCGAGGAGCGAAGCGACGAGTTAGAATAAAGTGACAGTGGCGAAAATGACGACGCGTTCCCAACTAAAGCTTGAATAATGTGACAGTGGCGAAATTGACGATGCGTTCCCATCTCGTCGCTTCAATCCTCGCACCTGTTCTTCGCCTGGGCGCTCTGGAGAAGTACCGGCATCATGAACTGCTGGAAGACGACAACCTGGATGAAGAGCGTGATGAGAAGCTCAACGACGCGCTTCGCGAGCCACTTCTTTCGGACGAACGGGGTCCGCGGGTAAGAGGTCTGATAGCATAGCGTGGGGAACGCCATGAACCTAACGATGTCGTAGAACGAGATGTTGTTGGGGTACGAAGTCGGGATCGGAGGTCCTTCCCTCGGCGGCATTGTGAGCCAGCGCTCCCGAAGGACGGCGTTGGTGTGGGCGTAGGAGACGAGCTTTAGGAACATGACCGTCGAGAGGAATATGAGAGGGCCGCACACGGCCGGGTTCGCTTGGGTGGAGTGGCTGAGGTAGCAGGGGAGGAGGAGCGAAGCGGACACGTTGACGGACTGCAGGAGCTTGGTGGCGGAAGTCGAGCACCACGTGGTAGTTCCAGCCTTCTCAATCAAGAGCGTCGAGACGATGAAAAAGGGGAGGAGGGCTGTCGCCGCCACTATGATGTAGTCGTTTGCCTCGAGCGTCAGGCTGAACTCCAAAGCCTGCGTGAGAAAATTCCCGTACTTGGAAACGTTGTCGACGATGTTGCGAACGCATCCGACCACGGCGACTACGAGGATCAGGTTCGCGAAGCCCCGGTAGCTCTGGCGGTCAGTCTGGTCGGAGGACAGGTACGAGGCCTGGTGCTTTTTGTGAAAGTCGCGCAGGCTCGGGTCGAACTTTCGCTTCCCCTTCTGTCCGACCCAGGAGCGAAGCGACGAGTAAGAATAGAGTAGCGATGGCAGTGAGTATGAACGGTATTATAGTAGTTTGCTCCGTCCTCACCTCCTCCTTTTTCTGCTTAGGAGGCTCGCCTCCGTCTTCCGCCGCAAGCAATATCGCCTCAGCCCACTCATTAGCATCGTCCACACTGTCAGATCCTAGCTTAAGCTTAGTCAAACTCGATCGCTTGCTTTCCGTGCTAGGGAGAGTCAAGACAATGAAGTGCTTGTACCTTCCTGCGCCGGTAGCGGTGCCTGCGTAATTGGGCGACACGCAGCAGGTCGTGCCTGAGTGTAGAGGGACCTCGAGCCTGAGAATCCTCTCCTCGTAGCTCTTGTAGCAGCGTAGGAAGCCGGGCTGCGAGGAGCGAAAGACGAGTTAGAATAATGCATCAGTGCTTCAGTCCCCCGACGGACGTTTATTTATAAGCCGTAAATATCTCCACACCTTTATCTCAAAGTATCTAACCGCCCAGTCCTCCCCCGTCATCGTCTCCCTACATCTGCTGAGCTTTCCCTCCTTGTATACCCTGAATACGCTGAGTTTTGTTATTTCTGACTGCAGTAGTTCGACCTCTTTTATTAATGCGGACTTATCGAAGGTGGAGTAATCGGTTACTTGATGATCTTGTTGTTGGGGTTTTGAGGTTGAAGCTGAAGACAGGTTATTTAAGGAACCGACGGAACGAATGTTACGTAAAGAGTCACTGGACATAGAAACAGAGGAACGCCTCCTCCTCAATACCCTGCCTGCGGGCTCGAAGCCGGCATTGAAGTTACACACGAGACTAACATACTCTTCTTTCGCCGCATTCCTCGGCATACCCTTATGAGAATACCAAGCATCCCATTTCGCACGTTTAACCACCCCCCCGAAGATATTAGGTTTATCGTTCTCTAAGCAGTCACCGGCCGTTGCTTGTTTGAAGAGTGCGTAGAGGTCGAGCTTTGTAGAGTCGGGGATGTGGAGGTCGGTTCCGGCGCGCTCGTTTACGAAGGAGACGGCGGAGAGGAAATTGTCGGAGGTTACGTCTGGCATGATGTTTAGGGGGCGGGGGTTGGGCGGCTGCAGGACGAAGAAGAAGATGTTGGGGAAGGTTAGCTGGTAGCTTTGCCGTAGTTGGTTGGTTGTCGAATTGTGAATGGCTTTGATGTGGTGGCAGCATCGACTCACCTGAAAGTCGTCGGCGGCAAGTCGTAATTCACCCTGGTGAGTTTTCACAGAGGTTCAGCTTGCAAAAAAGATCTCCTCAATTTATTTTTTACTACAAGTACTTCTGTTAGCCCCGCTGGTGAGTTCTACCTTCAGCACTAGCACATCTGTGCATACACCCTTCGCAATCAACGTAACCGTCTTCAATCAATTTTGCTTTGCTTGCTCGGCGCCTGCGTGGAGCTGGCCAACAAGGTCCGCATCATGACTGGCCCGTAAGCCGCGTCGCCGCCCCCCGTTAATTTCTCCGGCTTGTGCCGCCTTGCGGTGTGCGACTGCGCTAAGGCACACCACAAAAACCTCTCCTATTTCTTCTTGAGAGCGTTTACGAGGCTGGGAGGGAGGAGGCGGCCTCCCGAGGTGCAGACTTCGCTGTGCTTTAAGTGTATCGCGGCCCGTCATGGGATTCGAACCTCGCATTAATCGCCCACCACCATGGGATTCGGTTTGCATCGCCGCCTTGCCTGCGCGGGCGGGTGGATTATTGAACCTTCCTTCGAAATGCCAGCTTTTCCCGCAGCGGCCAGGTCCGCGACTAAGCCACCTCACTTCTCCCTCCCTTGACTTACGAATACTTTCCCTCCCTCGTCTACTCCCTCGCAGACGAAGCAGAATAGTACCTGAACAGCAACCTTTCGTTTAACCTGAAAGCACCCGCCATGAAGACCATTCTCCTCCTCCTCCTCTCCTTCCTCCTCTCCTGCTCCTCCTACACTCCCTCCTCCCGCCTATCCCGCTCAAAATTCCTCAAGACCGCCTCCTCCTCCGCCGCCATCCTGACCCTCCTCCCTCCTCTTTTCCCCTCCCCTGCCTCCGCTTCCTCCGCCATTCCCGTCGGCCCCGCCCCCCCCTTCTCCCTCCCCAACACCCGCGACTCTGGTACCACAACCCTAACCTCCTTACTCGCTACTAAGAAGTGGACGATTCTATACTTTTACCCTGGAGCGTTCACCTCTGGATGTACCCTTGAAGGTGAGATATGCTATGCACAGGGAGGGATATGGTTGTTTCATGGATGTTATTCCTTTTTACATTACCTAACCCTTGCCTTTTTAACGTTCTCCCTCAATTCCTCTCATCTTATCTCCTCCCCCACGTTATATAATCTAATATATATATCAAGCCCGCAATTTCTCCCGCGACTACGACGAAATAAAAAACCTAAACGCCCAAGTAGTCGGTGTATCCGTCGACTCAGTTGAAAAAAACAAGCAATTCTGCGAGTCCGAAAACCTATCCTTCTACATGCTTAGCGACGCGGGGGGAAATGTTAGTAAAGCGTATGGGAGTAGTTTGAGTATTCCGGGGTTTGGGACTTTCAGTAATAGGCAGACTTATTTGATTGATCCTGAGGGGAAAATTCAGGTGAGATAAAAAACGGGGGGCAATTCGCACACAATTCTCAGCGTAAGAACGCGCGTGGACGAAAGGAAAGGTGAAGCATTTGTCTTGCTAACACGCTCAAATGTCGCGGTTGATGATGTCGTTTGTTAGTGGGTTTTTACGGATGTGGAGTCTCATGTTGCGAGGCACTCGGGTGAGGTTATTGACAAGTTAAAAGAACTGCAGGGGAAGGCGTAATTTTAATAATGAGAAGGTTATAGCGCAGCGTTTTTTATTCAAACGTCTTTCCTTTTTTTACCTCTTTTACATCCCAGATCAACAAAAACTCTTACAAAAGGTAATACTTAAACACTGGCTGATCTATCAAGATGTGAGGATGCTCGCTACGGATTTGTTCTCAGTTTCAACCACGTCCCCTGCCTCAAGAAACACAGACAGCTAAGTTCCCTGCACAATTCGTTCGTATCCTCGTGATCTTTCCCAAGCTGCGCTTCATATCCCTCGATTGCTCTCTGATACAGCTCCTCAGCTTTCCTATAGCTGTTCAATCCTTCCATATAAACAGTCGCCATATTCATCACAGGAGTCTTTCTGAAATAGTTTCTCTCTCTATCGTTTCTGCCATACAACTGTATTTAATGTCCAGTATTTGATGGTATTTTCAATGCTCCATGCTTCTCGTCTCTTCGTAATATAACGTTTGGTGTGAAAATAAAACAGTAAACATATTTATCAGGTCTCTCTGCCCCAAATTCAAAATTGAATTGAAGCGCTCAGAGTTTTCATGTAAGCTTAAGACGGACTGTTATTGCGCTCTAGTGTGCGCTCTATAGTATACTTTGTCAAGTGTCTTTAATAATTTACATCTAAATTGCTGTAATAGTGCTTATGAATGCTCAGAATGTTTATTCAAAGTCTCCGGTTCCTATTTCGTCCTTTTTACATATTTTAAACCCTCCTTATCCTCTTCTTCTCCTATTTAACACTCATTTATAACAGCTACCTCAATCTTCACTATTTAAACATACTTTCGTACGCAACCATTATCCTCAATAACACACACACACTGTCAGAAAGTAAACCCCTCCTCCCTCGTAGACGTGTGATGAGAGCTCCTTTCTCTCCTAAACGTTTGAGTACGAAGAAGGTAGGAAATGATATTTGACGAAGATTTTTTTAATTATGAGGTCACGGAGAAGTACGACCAGGCGGAACGGTGGGGGCGGAGGTGGACGAGTAGGGTTTGACGAGGAGGTGGGGATGAAACAGATTATATAATATAATAATACTGCGAGCACCATGGTAACTGAACAGATGAACAGCTGCGTCGCAAGGGTGGGGTGAAGGTGGACGGTGTTGGAGGTGATTCCTTCACGCTTTGGCGACGATACAGTTCATGATCATTCAAGGGTCACGTACAGGATGTGTTCCGTCACGAGAAACATGCGGAAGGACCGAATCAGAAGAAAACGAGTTCACGACGACAGGACGTCTCGCGAGGTCAGAAGCGACCAAAGCTACAACGTTCTAACAACGTCGCCTTCCCTCATCCTACACAGACACCACGCCATTATCACGACTCCCGCCCGTCCCACCTAGAACCTCCGTCTAGCGCTCGTCACTCCGTAACATCCTCCATAAATTCTTCCACTTCCCGTCGTTCAATCCTTGAGCGTTTGACTTCCCCCTTCTTCGAAACCAACGATAGGGAATTCAAGGTGTACCCTCAAAGGTTCTTAAACCTATTGTTATTGAGTTTGTTGAACTTTATTAGCGATTGGCAGTGTTATAGTATCGCGCCTGTCGGGGACTTCGTGGAGGAAAAGTATGAAGGTTTGCATAGCGAGGTGAGTTGGACGTTTAGGGAGAGAAGGTCTCGATGATGAAATACTTAAAGCCTTTTATACATCTGACGACCGCGCGACTGAACACGTGCAAAACGTAAGAGGACCGACTTTGAAGTGAGACCAGTACCATCATTCTATGTCCCCAATTATGCGACTGAGAGTCACATCACAACACCCTCCTCAATGCCCCCCCCCCAACAACCCTTTAACCCCCCCCCCCCTCTCAAGGCCCTCGTCTCCCTCTTCCTCTTCGGTAACTTCATCGTAACCTTCCTCGAACCTCAAGTCGTCCACTACTTCAGTCTCCGCGGTTGCGTCTGCATCGGCGCCTTCACAATGACCGTCGGTTCCTTCCTGAAAAGCTGTATTTACAATCCTTTTTTGACTGATAATCAGATTATAACTTTAGGCACTTTTATAATTGGTTTGAGTCAACCTTTAGTACAATGTACGCCTGCTTTGTTGAGTTCTACGTGGTTCCCGCATAATGAGAGGACTATGGCGACTAGTTTAGCGTTGAATTCTAACCAGTTAGGGATCGGGTTTAGCTTTGGAGTTGGAGCGGCGGTTGTTAGAAGCGTTGATGACGTTCAGGTGAGGACGATGAGATGGGCGACTTTTATGCGAGAACGTTCAACGAACTCACCACCTCCAACCCCACTTCAACACACTGCTCCCCTCACCTCAAAAATAAACCAGAACTACTTCTTATCCCTCGCTGTTGGAACAATGTGCGTCTGCATCTGCACGATATTCTTCTTCGTCGACAAGCCCCTTACTCCTCCCTCCCACTCCGCCATGATCGCGTCCCAGAACTTGGAAAACAAGCACAAACCTCCTCCCATAATCCACACCTCCAACGCGAACGCCCACCCCCAGCCCCCTCAAACCCCTCCGCAGGACATACCCTCCCGCTACGGCACCTTAAAACCCCAACCTCCTTACACAGTCGAAAAGGTCCGCGACGACTCAGACGAAGACTCGGACTCTGCCCAATCCTCCGAGACCGTCGCCACCGTCGTGTACGAGGTTTCCTTCATCTCGAAGTTCTTGAAGGTGAGAAGGGTTCGAATCGTTTTTTCTTGCCTAATCGATCTGACATGATGTTTGATTATGTTTTAACGTCTCATCGGTTGTTTATCCTTTCGGCTCTGTCTCTTTCTCTCTTATTCCAGCCTGGATTCGTACACGCTCTAATTGCGTTTACGACATCCGCAATCGTCATAAACGTCCTCTCAACATTCATGGATCCAATCCTCCAGTACCGAGGTCACGGTAAAAAATACACCGCTATTGTAGGTTTCACGTTTCAGATGCTTGTTATGTGTAGTTCGTTTGTTGTGGGAGGTTATACGGATAATAATAGGAATTATTTTACGGTTATTATTACGTTGTTGATTATTGGAGCGGTATTCTTGGCTGTATGTGGGTACGCTCTAGAGGGGGCATCGGGACAGATACAGGTGAGATCGTCGAGATTGTAAAACGCTTTGGTCAAGATATCAAACAACGCTATTAATTTCAACCAACAACGTAATTCTAATTTCACGGAATTGTCAATCGTGTAAACGTGACAAACGTTCGCTTTCTCTCTCTCGGACGACAGATTTGGTGGGCGTTGCTGCTGGTTTCAGTCACGGTCGGACCACTCCAACCAATCGCAACGGAGCTCGGAGTCGAAGTCGTCTACCCTCAGTCTGAGAACGTAGGTGAGAATGCGATCGATTCCGCGGAGCTTTTTTAGAGTCCCCACTCAATACTACTTCATTCCAACACCCTGTCGCTTTCGCTGTAACATCGCTCCCTCGGCTCGACCGCCTCCTCGCTACGCTCGAAACCGCAGTCCTCGTCCTTCAACAGCTTTCCGCGAACTTGCTCTCCGCTTTATTCATCCCTGTATTCGAGGCTCTAAAGTACGCCGGTACAGATTGGGACACTCCTATTCCCATGTACGCTTTCAGCTTTGGTGTCTTGACGTTCCTTCACGCTTTGGCGACGATACAGTTCATGACGTTCAAGGGCACGTACAGGAGGTTCCGTCACGAGAACATGCGGAAGGAGAATCAGAAGAAAAGAGTTCACTCGAGGGACGCGAGCGAGGTCACCAAACTGCTTAACCTCGAGACGGTGTGAATCTACGTGAGGGGGGGGAGTGGGGGTGGTGGGGGGAGCGTGGAAGGAAGGCAGGGAGGTTGGCGAAGTAAGAAATAAGAGCAAGAGCACGTATATTTATGATATCCACAATCTCTCTACTTTCTTTTGTGTGTCCCCCCTCTTAGTCAAACAAACCCTTGGAGCTTGAACTCGGCTTCTTACGTCCTCCAGCTCCGTCAGGCGTGTCAAAAAGTCCTCCGCCCTTGGGAGCATCGTCGTCGTCACTATCCCCGAACAACCCCCCAAGGTTGGATTTTGGCTTGGTGGAGGAGGCTGGTTTCGCTACTGGCTCGCCGCCGAAGAGCCCTCCGTCATCGGAATCAGAGTCAAACAGAGAAGACTTGGCCGCAGCAGGTGCAGGTGCAGGCGCTGGCGCTGGCGCTGGCGCAGGAGCGGGTGCGGGTGCGGGTGCGGGTGCGGGTGCGGGTGCGGGTGCGGGTGCGGGTGCGGGTGCAGGCGCGGGTGCTGGAGCGGCGTTCTTCATGCCAAATAAGTCATCGTCATCGCTCTCCTCGTCGAAGAGACCTCCACCTGACTTCGATGCAGGAGCAGGAGCTGGAGCCGGAGCCGGAGCCGGAGCCGGAGCCGGAGCTGGAGCTGGAGCCGGAGCCGGAGCGGCGCTCTTCATGCCAAATAGATCTTCGTCATCGCTCTCATCGTCGAAGAGTCCTCCACCTGACTTCGGCGCAGGGGCAGGGGCAGGAGTCTCTTTCACTGGCTCGGGCTCAGGTACAGGCACAGGTTCAGGCACAGGGGCTGGCGTAGGCGTCGTCACAACAGGGACTTCCTCGACAGGCTCAGCCACAACAGGTGCAGGCGCAGGCGCAGGCTCAGTCACAACGTCGCCAAGACCCTCGCCGACAAACTTCTTCTTGGAAGGGGCTTTGCGCTTTTTCTTCATCGTTGTGCGCTTCTTGTGAATCTCTGTCGTCGAAGGCTTCTTCTCGGCCGGACCTTCCTCTTCGAGTTTCTTGGCGGCCTCCTCCCTCTTCTTGAGTAGCGAGGGCGGGGGCCCGGCGCCAGGCATCATAATCTTCGAGGCGTCAAGGCCAGCCATCCTGGCGGCCAGTCCGCCAGATACCTTCGCCTTGGCCTTCGGAGGAGCGTGCACGGGGGCGGGGGCGGCGAACACCGCGTCACCTTGGGCCTCATCTGCAACATCCTCGTCGAAGAGAGAAGAGACCTTCGGTTTGGCAGCTACTGGTGAGGGCTCCGGGGAAGGTTCGGGAGGCGGCGAGGGAGGAGGAGTTGGGTCCGCTACTGGCGGCGGCCCTGAAGGTTGGGGAGTCTCCTTCTCAGCCGAGCCGAAAAGAGGATCGTCGTCCGCGTCATCGGAGAAGAGCGAGGAGGTTTGCTGGGGAGCCGGAACTGGCGCTGGAGCTGGCGCCGGGGCAGGCGCCGGGGCAGGCGTGGAGGAGAAAAGAGAGTCGTCCTCTCCTCCGCTGTCTTCGTCGAAAATACCTCCGCCAGACGAGGGCGCAGGGGCAGGCGCCGGGGCCGACTTCGAAGTTGGTGCCGAGAAGAGATCATCATCGTCTTCATCGTCGCCGTTATCAAACAGGCCGTTTCCTCCAGCAGAGGGCGCCGGGGCGGGTGCTGGGGCGGGTGCTGGAGCAGAGAACAAGTCATCATCTTCATCCTCGTCATCGTCAAACAGACCGTTACCTCCAGCCGAAGGTGCGGGCGCAGGAGCCGGCGTCGGGGCAGGGGCGGGAGCTGGCGCGGGAGCGCTGAAAAGCTCATCCTCACTGTCACTGTCCCCGAACAAATTGGAAACCTTGGGCTTGGGCTTACTAGCCGCGGGCGCTGGCGCAGGGGCCTTCGACGAGAAGAGATCGTCGCCGTCGGAGTCTCCCCCAAACAGGCCGGCAGACGAAGACGCTACCGTGGCTTTCGGCTTATCTCCTCCCCCCGAAGAAGACTTGAACAAGTCATCATCGTCGTCGTCATCGTCATTGAACATGGAGGACGAGGGTGCAGGAGCCGGGGCTGGGGCCGGAGCCGGAGCAGGCGCGGCCGTCTTGGCAGCAGCGAACAAATCGTCGTCGGAATCGTCCCCTCCGAACAGGTCCGAAGACTTCACGGCTGGGGCTGAAGAGGGAGCAGGAGCGGGGGCACTGCTGTTCCCGAAAAGGAGGTCGTCATCGCTGTCCGAGTCGTTCGCGAACAAATCGTTGAAGCTAGGCGCGGCCTTTGCCGGCTTGCTCTCCTCCTTCTTGACAGGAGCGAGGAGGTCCTCGTCCGAGCTATCGTCGTCGAACAGCCCCCCTCCAGCCTTCTTCTTGGGGGGAGGCGGCGCGGGCTCTTCTTCGTCCTCTGAATCGTCGAAGTTCGACTGAGCAGCTGGCTGCTTCTTCGCAGGCGGGGGCGAGTCCCCGAAGAGGTCAGAGAACTGAGCGTTGACGTCGACGGGGTCACTGTCCACGAAGGTGTTCTTGCTGGCGGGGGCGCTGAAGAGGCCGTACGGGTCGTCGGACTGACCGAACATGTCCGCCTCGTCCTCCTCCTCTTCCTGCTGGCTGTAAGAATTCCTGCTCGGCTGCCGGCTGGACTCGAAGGTGTCATCGCTCTCGGCCCTCTTCTTAGCAACCGGCTTCTTCTTCTTCTTCTTGCTGACCTCGCTAGCCTGGGTTGATTCTCCCCAGGAATCGTCCGTCTCGTTGCGAGTCCTAGAGACGCCCTCCGACTGGTCTGACGAAGTACGGCGCCTGTTGTGCTTGTTCATCTGACTAGCTATAGCCTTCTGAATGTTCGAAACGCTACGGCGGGACTCGTCCTCTTCATCGTCCTCGTCGGAGTACGCTGTCTCGTCCCTGCTGAGTTCGCTGGCTGCGGACAGGGCTGTAGGCCTAGCCCCGGCCGGCTGGAAGGACTCCCTTTCAGTGAACCTCGACTCCTCGTCACTGTAGTCGTCGTCGTCGTCGTCGTCGTCATAGTCTGAAGCGTCTTCGTCGTCGAAGGCGTTTTTCTTGGGATTCTGGCGCCTGGGAGCGGGCGTTGACTCCTCGTCGCTGTAGTCGTCCTCGTCTTGGGAGTCGTAGCTGCTGTTCCTGTTCTTTGAGTCGTTGCTTTTCTGCTGAACTGAAGAGGTTTCCTGACCAAAGTCACCGTCATCATCCTGTGGTTAATTACGCGTGAGCTGTTGTTCGATCGTCTTGAAATGCTTCGTCCCTTTTCCTCACCTCATTATAATTAACCTCCCCCTCAGGATCATACTCCCCATAATCACTCTTCTCACTCTCATACCCTCCTACATCCTCCTCCTCATCACCTAACCCTGCATCCCCCGAATTAATAAACTCCTCCGTACCTATAACGAACGGCAGAGCTCTCGAATTGAATAGATCATGTTCCGAACAATCGTAGTAATAACAGCAATCGTCGTCTTCTTCAGGAACTATAAGGTAAGATAATGGTAGAGCTTTCATACCACTAGATAAAGCTACGCTAGTCACGTCAACGTCGCTAGTGTAGGGTGAGAAAGATGGGTCTGGGAGGGAGGATGTTTCGGAGTCGGATGAATTATCGGAGTCATCGTATACGCGATTTTCAATGAATTGACCGGAGGATAATATCTGTTTGAGTGAGATGAAGAAAGGGGATTGAATTAGATAACGTTATATTAAAAAAAGAACATAAAGAAACCCCGTCAAATAACACACACGACGACGATTTCACAACATACGATAAGCGCTCTCTCACCTGTAATTCCCCAACAGCCCCTTTAACATTAACCCTACACTCCTCTACGCTCTCCTCTAAATCCCTCAACCTCTCCGCCGTCCCACTCGCCGTCAATTGTATTTTCGCAGACAGAGATGTTAAGATAGTACAGAGGGTAGAGTCGTGGCTTAAATTCCAGGTTGAGGTGGAGGGGAGGAGGGAGGTTAGGAGGGTGGAGATCTCCGGAGGGGAAGGGGAAGGGGAGGAGGAGGAGGAGGGAGAGGGGGATGACATCGGAAGGGGGGGAGGGGGGGGGAGGGGAGGGGGAGAAGGGAGGGGGTGGAACGGGGTTTTAACGGGTGGAAGAGTGTGTGAAGGTTAGATATCCTCTTTTTATATATCCTCTTTTTATATGATGGGGCTCTTGGGCGATCTTCTGTTTTATCTCTGAATAAAGTTTTGGTGAGAATTTAAAATATCAATGTTCGTCTTTTGAATGCCTGCACGTGAGATCTATGAATAATTATCACCCGCTTCGTTGCATTAAAAGTACAATAAAATGCGTATATAAAGTTTTTTGCAGAACGAGAGGGTGGGATTGCTGGGCCCATTTAATAGGCATTTAATAGCCTTTAATTGTGCCTTTAAATCGTCGTTTGCTCGACGTTCAATATTCTAAAGCGTGTTGTGATTGTGTTGTGATTGTGTTGTGATTGTGTTATTATCGTGTTGCTACTGGTCTAACATTATGTTTCTTTAATTTAAAGTACCTTTTAAAGTTTTTTCTAAGCCTTACTGTAGTAATTACGACCGACAGAATAAGAAGCGCAATAACAGCACACAGAACGACCGACAGAGCGCCCAGCAGCAAGCAGATCACTGACAGATCACTGACAGATCACTGACAGATCACTGACAGATCACTGACAGATCACTGACAGATCACTGACAGAT
Source organism: Triparma strigata (assembly GCA_030267945.1). Classification (NCBI taxonomy): domain Eukaryota; class Bolidophyceae; order Parmales; family Triparmaceae; genus Triparma; species Triparma strigata. The sequence continues at coordinate 36,008 of BRXY01000284.1, forward strand.
CACTGACAGATCACTGACAGATCACTGACAGATCACTGACAGATCACTGACAGATCACTGGCTGCTGCACACTGACTTGACGGCAGGTCATCATGTCTGATCAAATAAACACCAATACTGCCACCAATAATAATGCCACCAATAACACTACCACCAATAACACCCCTTCCCCCTCCTTAATCCTCCCCTCCGACTACACTCTCTCCGCCCTCCTCTCTCTCCTCCCCTCCTACTCCCCCCTAACCCCTCTTTCCGTCTCTACCCACCTCCTCCGTTCAAACGGCATGACATACACTGACCCTAACGTTCCGTTATTGACTAGCGTTATAGTAGATAGATTTGTTTCGGAGTTGGTTGTTAAATCGAGGTTGGAGAGGGAGAGAAGGAAGAGGAAAGAGAAGAAGGGGAGTAATAAGAAGAGGAAGAGAGAGGAGGAGGAGGAGCTTGTTTATGAGGATTTTGTTAAGCCTGTTTGGGAGTTGTTGGGGGTTGATGTTAGTGGAAGAGTGGAGGAGGAGGAGTAGAATTGGAAGAAGAAGTAATTGGTATTTTGTAATTGCATTTAGTTTATTTTTTATTCTCTTAATGCCAACAGCGACCTCCTTCACCACCTCCTCCACCTCCTCCTCCTTCACAACAACCCCACCTCCTCCAACATCATCCCCGCCATCCCTGCCTCCATCCTGGGTTGCTCAGAACTAATGTCGATGACGGTCCCCGACTCGCTTCTAACGCTTGGTGAAGGTGTCTTCACCTATAGCTTTAAGCTTGTCCCCTCCCACATCAACATTCGCGAAACCGACACAGTAATATCCCACCTCCGCTCCCAAAATTAAAACAAATCTTTTCCAAAACAACAAAATAAGAACTTCTTCGCTTTTTTAAGTTTGAATAATTCGTTGCCCCGCTTCTTTCTCTCTTACATGATAACCCTCGTCCCTCCCCACCCCCCTCCCTTCCGAACCCCCCCCTCCCATCCACCCCCTCCAACCCCTCTCTCCCTTACAAAACAAACCCCTGACTCTGATGATACTTAACCAACCCTCTATAAAAAACAGTCTTCCTCCCCTCCCTCTCCTCCCCCAACCTCCTGCAACCCTCCAAGAACTCGTCGACGTCAATGACCCCGTCCCCGCTCGTGTTGAAGTACGAGAACATGTTCATCTCGTCGAATAAATTCTTGCACGATGTTATCGAACGTATTAACGTACCGAAAAGCATCGGATTCAACTGACCTTTAACCACCCCGTGATCGACGGTTGCGAAGACGGTTCGAAGCTCGTCTGGTGTGAGGGTTTCTGCGGGGGGACCTGAGATGATTGTTCGGGCTTTGATGTCCTTTGTTTGGGTTTGGTTTTTGGTGAATTTTTGTTCTTCTTCGTCGGAGTCTTCTACTTCGGAGGAGGGAGGGGCGGAGGTGGGGACGGGGGGGGGGACTATTGGGACGGAGGAACGCCGCCGGGAGGGGTTGTGGGAGGGGGGGGGAGGGGGGGGAGAGGAGTCAGAGTCAGAGTCAGAGTCAGAGTCAGAGTCGGAAGCGTCTTTGTCTTTGTCTTTGGGGGGAGTTTTGACGGTTTCTTCTTCTTTCGGTGTGACCTCTTCCCCTTCCTTTCCAGGAAGCAGGGCAGCCTGGCCCGCTGCCACTTCTTCTTCCTTCGGCGCCACCTCCTCCTCGTCCTCTTCTTCTTCCTCTTCTTCTTTGACTCCCTCCACTCTCGTCCTTGGATCTGTCCAGCTGGTCCTCCCCGTTTTCTTGTTAGTGTAGTAGGTCATACCGTACTGTTCGTCGTAAGTTCCCTCGTCGTAGTCCTCGACCCTGTCTTCTTCTCCTCCAGCTCCTCCTTCAACTTTATCTCCTTCCCTACCAACATCACCACTACCAACATCACCACCATCACCACCATCACCACCGCCAGCAACAACAACCTCGGGCTTTTCCTCCTCTTCCCACACCTCTGGCTGGTTGATGGTAATGTCTTCGCCCTCTGGCCTGTCCCACCTGGTCTCCTGGGTCTCGATGTTGTAGTAGTACCACACGTTGTGGTCGCACTCCCAGTACGCTTGCCAGGTCGTCGGCTCTTCCTCCTCTTCTCCCTCCTCTCCCGTTACTCCTCCTCCTCCTGGCTCTCCTCCCACGGACTTGGACTTGGTGCGGTCTACCACAATTCCCTTTGAGTCTTGTTTCTTAAGTTCCATCTGCGCTAGCTCGGAATTTATGTCCTCGACGACGCTCTCGGCCTCCTTTTTGCTCTTGACGGCCTCCTCCTCCCTCTTCCTGGCCTCTTCGACCTTCACCTTCTGCTCCTCCTCGAACTGCCGAGCCTTTTCGGCCGCCTCGTCGTCCCCGATCTTTTCGGCGTTCTCAGCTTCGAGGCGGGCCTTTTCGAGCTGCTCCGCGGCGACCTTGGCCTCCTTCGACGTTGCGATTTCGATTCGGGTCTTCTCGAGGAGCTCGACTTCGGCCTTCGCCCCCTCGCCGCCCTTGGCCTTCTCCAGTTCGAGCTGCTTCAGCCTGTCCTTCTCAACGTCCAGCAGGTAACCTCCGCCGTTGGCCACCGATATCGCGTGGTAAATGGCGCTGGCCCACTCCATCATCTCGTCTACGGTCAGGCCCTGCATGACGATGCCCGTGATTCCCGAGACGACCTTGAAACAAAAGTACTGCGACGTCTCGCTCCTGTGGACGAGGCTGCGACATAAAATTTGATAGTTACGAGTTAGTGCAAGAGAAGCCAACGCTTTTCAGCTCATCACTTAGCTTCGCTTCACTGTCACTCTCACTCCTCTACTGTCAATCCTCACTCACCTCACGGCGCTCCCCATCAAATGGATCACTCCCTTCAGGACGGCATCCTTCCCGTCGTTGCTAAAGTACGACAGCCGACCCTCGGCCAGAACGAAGTACCTCGGCTTCCAATTCTTCCTCTTGCTCTTTCTTCCTCTGCCCTGCTTCGTGAGCCAACCCCGCTTCTCAGGAGCCAGCCTGAACCCAAGCCTCAGCGGAGGCTGCCACGCCGTCAGCCTCTGAATGGTTTCCGTGTAGTCAGACAAGATGACCTCGTCCCCGTTCACGGTGGTGAGCGCGGAACCGATGCTCACGTGGGTGGTGTCCTGGTTCGCGAGCTTCACCAACGCCCAGTCCCCCGACCTCTCAAGCACCAGGCCAAGGGGCTTCTTCGTCTCGAAGATGACGTCGTAAAAGATCGCCTTCTGCTTCTTGGCGGCCTCCAGCAGCGGGTCGTTCTCGATGGCCTTGCTGTTGTTGATGGCCTCCCTGAGCTTCTTGATCCAGCCCGCCGTCACCTCGGCGTTCTCGCCCTGCGTGTGGAGGACCTTTGAGTTCGTCACGAACTCGAAGGAGTGCTCTTGGAGCTTCGTCTCGAACACGGAGCAGTTCGGGGAAAGCACGTATACGTGCTCCGGCGCCATAGAGCTGTCGTCCTCAAACTGGTACAGCTCGGTCTCGGTGAGCATGAAGAATCGGTCCTCCCACTCCACGTTGCCGCTCTTGGGCCTCACGCTCAAGAACCCCGAGTGCAAGCTCTCCTTGGAGATGTCGTCCACCTTGGTGTTCTCGTAGTCGACCTCCATGAAACCGAGCTTGGTCACCTTCTCCCTGATGGCGTTCACCCACTTGTCCCTCTCCTCCTCGTTCTCCGCCCTGAGCTTCCAGAACTTGTTGTCCCGCAGATTTGTCTTCATGATGAGGGTCTTCGGGCCCTCGGTCTCGACGGTCGTTTTGCCGGAGAACATGCGAAGGCCCGAGATGATCGAGGTCTTGTGCAGGTCGCTGTGGTAGGTCAGGCAGTCGTTGTGGAGCATGAAGAACTTCCTAACTTGCTTCGCCTCCAGAAACCTGCCCGCCTTGTGCAAATATCCACGCATTGCGTTTCCCAACTCCGCAATTACCACCCTAATGGCGCTCACCCACACCGTTCTCACGTCGTTGTTCTCCGCCGCCATCTTCATCGTGACGAACTGAGTGCTGACCTTGAAGCCAAACTTGATGCCCTCTTCCTCGAAGTTCTCAATGGTGGCCTCCTCCGTCAAGAGCACATCCCCCTTGGCGACATCTGTGAAGGGTGTGGGTAAGATTTTGGCCGGCTAGGGTCAGTGGATAGTTGGAGTCGCCTTGGGGGGGGCTTGTTCTCCGTATATAGATCCTGCCCTGCCCCCAATCTCCCACCACTCACCGGTCTTCTTGTGGTCGGAGAAGTAGGTCAACGTGTTCGTCGTCAACACAAAATACCTCTGCTTCCAGATGCCAGATCCGTTCTTCGCCGACTTGGTCAGGTAACCGGACTTCTGTATACCGGAGACGGTCCCCTTGGCCAGTTTCTTCTCCTTGGCCGAAGAGAACATGCCTTGACCTGGAGCGGTTATCCAAAAACTCGGGGTGAGAGGATATGCTATTTAATAGGGCTAAGGGCGCTAGCGCGCTAGGGCGTCGCGAAAGTCAGAGTTTTTCCAATAGTAGGTCCGTGGCTTGAGGGGTCGAATCAGCGTAGTCACTGACGAGATGTAATCTTTGAGGAGAGTAGTTAGCAGGGGGCCAGCACAAAAAGCAAGGCCTTTTTGGCTCACACCACACACCGAGATTCGAGGTCGAAAACCCCACAGGCCGACAAGGGACACACTACCCTACCTCAGACTAATACTAGAAAGCGGCTTCGGCCCACAGATCGATCCCCAGTCCCTCCATACCTGCTCAGCTCAAACTGGCCCAACTTTTAACCTTTAACCTGTCCCATGGCTGAAGCGCCAGCTGACCAGTCGCCCCATCGGCCCTCTAGCGAGGAGAAGAAGGGAGACGACGCCCAGCAGGTTGCATCGTGGGAGGAGCACGCGGCCGAGGAGATCAATTCACACCCGAGAGCCAAGGTACTTCCCCTTCCCCTCATCCGCCCCTCCCCCTTGCCCTAGTCTCACACAGCGCTCGTCTTCCGCACACACGCCCTCCCAACCCTCACACGCACAGGAACTCCGCAAGCGCATCCTCGACCGACGGAAGGAGAGAGACACCGCCCTGGGCATAAATCTCGACGCCGAGGCGGGCTTGACAAAGGATGGCAAGCCCGCGGAGAATCCCGACGCAGCCTTCCTCCCGTTTTTGCTCAACCAGGCTAAAAAGAAGAAGAAGAAAGTGAACAAGAAGCAGCTCGACGCCGAGAAGGCCCAGCACGGCAACATGCTGCTCACGCTGGCCAACTACAATGTAGATAATAGGCTCTTCCTTGAAAGAATGGAGCAGCAATATAGCGTGAATAAGACCCTCGACACGCTTGCTAAGGACATTGGTTACTCGCAGGGTAGGGGGAAGGAGAAGATAGACAGTATCCAGGTGTACGAAAAGGTGAGCGGACACGTGACCCCAAGTTCGCACCTCCCCCCCTCCCGTCTCCTAACCCACCCCTCACACACCCCACCCTCCATCCACACTTCACACTTCACAGCGCCTGATGAAACTACAGAAGGAGGTTAGGGACGGACCGAAAACTAACCACGACGCTGACAAGGAAGTTGACAATGCTATTCGGTCGGCATTTTCTAGAGACATAAAGCAGGATTTCGCTTCTTGCAAAAAGTGCAATGAGAGGTTTGTGAAGCATTTGCTTTTCCAACACACACTTTACTGCAACGGAGATACGTCTGGAGGCGGGCCGACGACAGCCGGCGGAATGACGGAGGAGGAAGAGAAGGAGGAGAAAACGCTTGGGACGGGAGAATGTTTCTGCCAGCTCTGCGGAAAGAAGTTCACTGAGAAGACCATCGAAAAGCACACGAAAAAGTGCGAGGAGAGGCAGAAGTTTCTCGAGGGAAAGGAGGGCAACGACTCCGCTCTAATTTCGTTGCTGCCGCCGCAGAAGCCGAGGAACATCATCGTCGAGAAAGTTGGCCCTGACTACATCAAACTCAAATGGGAGCCGCCCATCTTGGACGGAGGTTGCAAGGTTTACGATTACGAGATCAAATTCAACGTCATTAGAATAGAAAAGATCGGAAAGAAGGAGATCAAGCACGTCACCGCAGCCCCCCCCATCCTCTGCAGCAGATGGCTCAATCGACCGCCGGTGGCGAGCTACGGTTACGTCATCGAGGAGCTCGAGGCGGACACGTCCTACGAGGACATCCAAATCAGGTGCAGAAACAAGATTGACTGGGGCCCCTACAGCAAATCGTTGGAGCCGGTGAAAACCGAAGTTGCCGTGATACCTACGCCCCCACTCTTCTTCGAGTGTGTCAAATTGACCAGCGCCATCATAGCGTTCCAGTGGGGCGAGCCGGCGAACGATGGAGGCTCACCTGTGGTGGACTATCAGCTCAACTACACCGAGGTGGCGTTGAAGGATGAACAGGGTGTGGGCGTCAAGAAGGAGAGCGAGAAGTACGACGAGATCCAACACGAGGTGAAGATCGGCGGCAGCCACACGTATCACAGTTTCCTTGACCTACGAGGCGACACTGTCTTCAGAGATTGGGAGGTGAGAGCCATAAGCGAACAAGGCTTGGTCTCAGAGCCGACGAAGCACAAGGAAGTGCGGACAAAGGAGCCCGGGAGGAGACAGCTGGTCCAGAAGGAAATAATCAGGGTCAAGACGACTGCTGGTAGCTTCATCGATTCCGACTTTTACCAGGGCTTCGTCCAGCGTGAGGACAAAATCGATTACTTGCTCCGCTTGGAGGAAGAGCTCGCTACGCTGCCTGACGAGATGGACGGCGAGGCGTTTGTGGGCGCGAAGAAGGCCGGAAAGAAGCGCTGGGGCCAGCTCAAATTTGGGCAGGCGGCGGGCAGGGCGTTCGGCTTCGGTGGTAACGGGAAACCGATGATGAACGACGACCAAGCCAATGAACAGCTAATGCCCGGCTACATTCGGCGCAAGACCCAGTTCACTTTCAGGATCAAGGAGCTCGAGAGGCAGATAGAGGAACTTGAGGTGGCCAAGAATGAGGCAACGAGCAACCGAAGCTTTCTGACTTATCAGATGGGAAGCATGCAGGAGCGCATAATTGCGTTGCAGGGCGAGATGGATCGCGTAGTTACCTTCCGAGGAGACGAGATCAACTCGTCCGTGATCCACGGAACAGACCAGCGCTTCACCAAGGAGAAGCTCAAGTCTGACTTGCTTATTGAGCTGGACAACGCCCAGGGCGACATCGCCAGTTGGAAGGGCGAGGTCATCCACGGAGACAAGATGAAGCTAGTCTACGCCAAGCGGAAGGAGTACAAGATTGAGCAGCTGAAGGAGAGGCGAGCGGCTTACGCGAACTTCATGAACCAGGTGAAGCGGCACAAGAAGACGCACGCCAAGTTCAACGTGTCGAAGGTTGACACTATGGAAAAATTCTTCGAACTCTGGCGGGAGAACATTCACAACATACAGCGAGTCCGAAACATCATGCTCAAGGTGTGGGGCGATCAGGGGATTCGATTTTGCCGCGCGGCGATGTTCAAGTGGCGCTACGGCACCCACGAGAGCTCCGGCGGCGGGCTTGAGGACAAGTACACCATTATTGGGGCAGGAGGGAGCGCTCTGATCCGAAGCGAGAAGGAGAGGATGGACAACGTCAAGGACATGGCCGAGATCCTGGTCAAGCTGACGGAGGTCGAGAAGGAGGCCAAGCTGGGAATGTTCACAAGGAAGCAGAGGGAGAGGTGAGGCCGTGCGAGGAGCGAACCGACGAGCTGAATAGGCGATTCAACAGCGCTCATCGCCAGACTACTCTTTGGACGTAACATTGTTTGAGAGTATTCGGCGCCCATTGCCGATACTTCCCGTACGCTACGTTGCTGCTGCTGATTTCGCCACGATTTCTAACACCACGAGAAACCCCTCCCTTTCCCTTCCTTTGCGACCCGCTTCGCTCACACAGCCTCGAGAAGAACATCAACTTTGGCGAGTCAGAGTTGGGACATACCTTGGGTGACTACCCTCGGGACCTCGCCCACATGATTCAGGGCGACGCCTTTTTCAACATTAGGAAATATGACGAGGCCATGCAGTGCTACGAGCTCCAGCTCGAGCAGATGCGGGAAGAGGACGACCCAGACAAGCCAGACGTTAAGGTTCTGGCAATGATATACGGGAGGAAGGGCAGAATCGAGCTCGGCAGGCACCAGTGGGACCGTGGCATCCTCAATTACGACCGCCAGCGCAGCCTGGCGGAGGAGATCGCCTCCGAAGTCGAGCTGACGGGCGCATATATGGGGCTAGGAGAGGGTTACTTGGGAAAGGGCGATTACGATAACAGTCGGGTGCTGTTTGAGCAGACGATGCTCAAATGCATCGTTATTGGCGACAAGGTCAGGCAGGCCAGGGCGTACAGGGGCATCCAAGTCAGTTACGAGCGAATGCACAATGTGCTGTACGCCCAGAGGTTCAAGGAAAAGGCGGACAAGCTTGTGCAGGAGAACGAAGGCAGGATCGAGAGCGCATTCGACAAGATGGCCGACATGAAGCAGAGGCTCATCGCCACCACCGCCAACATGGGAGAAGAAATCACCTTCGAGCGCATCACGTCTGGCTGCATAAGGATGAGGGCCAAACGCATCACAAGCGAGGAGAAGATCGAAAGGACCCAGGAGAAGTTAGAGGAGCAAGAGAAGCAGGAGCGAGGAGTTGTGACTTTGTTGGAAAAGATCAGGGCGCAGCTCGAAGAAGCCAAGAACACGGACAAGGACGAAATGAATAGTGCGCTGGTTCACGAAAAGGAGCAAGTCTTCGAGATTGAAGAGCTCAAGATGCGCCTGAAGGAGCGCGAAAAGAAGGTCGTCGTGCAGGTCGAAGAGGAGCACAGGAGGACGAGGAAACTCGCGCAAAGCATCAAGAACCAAGAGGACGATTTGGTGGAACTTGACAAGGAGCTTCTAGTCGAGCAAGGGCCGCTCATGCAGCAAGTCATGAAGGCGAGGGTGCTGAGGTGCGTCGGCCTGAATCCCAGCAACACCGCCGGAAATGAAGTCACTGGAACAGCCACCGGAGGTATCGAGTTCGTCACAGCGGTGGAGACGAACAACATCAATTTGTACGACATTCACGACGGAACGTTGAAGCTAGTTTTCAGCGGCGACGAGGAGGGCAGGCACGTGGGCGAGCCTTTGGGCCACACTTCTGTCATCACTTGCGTGTTCTTCCACGACGCCAAAATCTACACTGGAAGCATGGACACGACCATCATGTGCTGGGACATAGAGGAGGAGAAGCGAGACTTCGTGGCCAAGGGTCACGAGGCCACAGTGACCTGCGTTTACGTGGACGCGTTCAAGATGATCTCGGGAGCGGCGGACACCAAGATCATAATATGGGACAAGGACACGGGAGAGATGCTCAAGCTGGTCCACGGGCACAGCCGAGGCGTCACTTGCATCCAGAGCGGCGCCACTTGGATCCTGAGTGGAGGCACGGACGGCGAAGTGAGAGTCTGGAGAAATCTCCACCCCGACGAGGACCCCAAGTACAAGGCTGTCAAGTGCGTGAGGAGGCTCAAGGGCCATGGGTGCAGAGTCACGGTGGTCAAGTACGGTAAATTGGAGATCATCAGTGGAGACAGCGAAGGAAAGGTCATTGTATGGTGGTTGAAGACTGGCGACATAATTCAAAAGTGCCAGGCCCACCAGGGCCTTGTCACGGACCTTCAGTTCGACGCTACGAAAATCGTCACAAGCGGCGTTGACCACAATCTCCAAGTCATCGATATTACCACCGGAGACGTCCTGCAAACGCTGAGAGGGCACAACGGACCAGTCGTTGCCATGGCATTCGACAGCATGAAGATCATCAGCTGCAGCAGCGACGGCGTCTTGCGCCACTGGGAGTGGGGCAACGCGAGCCAAAAGGCCGACAAGTGCCATATTTACGACAGCGGTGACAACCTTGCCAAGATCAGCAGGAAGTACAAGGTCCCGATTCCGGACATTGTCAAGTGGAACGGAATCAAGGACGTCAAGAAACTTTATATCGGGCAGAAGCTCATCGTGCAGAAGGGCAACCCGGACGAGCCCACCGAGGCCGAGTTGCAGGCCTCGACATTGAAGGCGGCCGACCGTGCCAGGGAGGCCAAGGTGGACGACAAGATCAAGGCCGCGATGGCCAGGGCCGAGGCGGAGATGGCCAAGGCCAACGGACAGTCCATCGCCAACGATCTGCTCAAGATCGACTCTCACATCGAGAGGGCAACCTTGACGAGCCGAATCTTGGCCGGTACCGGAGGCCTGTTGAAGAAAGACTACGTCGAAGTCGACGAGGAGGAAGAGAAGAAACTCCTGAAGCACAACGACTTCACGAGCTTGCAAGCCCGTATCAAGCACGAGGGAAAGACCAAGGATCAAATGGCCGTCAAAGTCGACGCCAAGAAACAGTGGGAGACGACCGTCAAGCAAGGAGAGTACGCCCCAGACAGAAAGAAAATTGGCGACAGCATGGCAATGTTTCTTTTGTACCAGCTGGTGGACGAGTTCGTTACGAAGGATGTCGTCAAGGATGCCATGGCGGACGATATGTTCAACGAGTCTTTGAACGGCCGCTTCTTCCAACACAGTAAGGGAAGGAAACCGATTTACAAGCAGGCTAGGAGGTTCGGCAATGCTTTAGATTACGCTCGTTCAATCGACGAGAAGGAGGGTAAGGTGGAGACGGACGCAAGTGTATCAGGTCTGTCTCAGATAACTCGTGAGTCCGAAAAGAAAAATGCCGCCGCGGCGGAGGAGGCAAGGTCACTCGCGAGCGGCAAAGGCAGCGGCAATGGCAACGCCGGCAACGATTTTTTCGCCGGCACTGGTTCGTCGGAGGGATCCAGCCTGCGGAGCTCGAACACCAAGGAAGGTGTCATCAAGAGGGCCATGGAGGCGTCCGCGAAGCGCCGGGGTGAAATCGTTCCCGATAACATCGGGGCCAAGGAAGAGAACGACAATATTAGTTTGCTGGGCGACGAGAGCTTGGAAGGCAGTATAGATGTGGAAGAGGGGGCTCTTGAGCAAAGTAACGAGAGCCTCGACACATTAGGCGAGCTGAAACCGGCGAAGAAGAAGAAGAAGAAGAAGAAGAAGAAGAAGAAGAAGGATGGCGACGTGGGCATTCCGTCAACCATAACTGGCGTGATGCGGGACGAGGAGTACGACCACTCTGATCCGTTGATGTCATCGTTGCAGCATCGTGCGAGTCTGGCTAGGAAGGTCGTAAAGCCAGACCTTCAAATGCATTTTGCGGACTAGACTTATAAATTGTAAGAATACTGTATAATATGTTGTATTAAAGATAAATTACTCATTTTGGTAGTATCACCGGGCTCCTGATCTTCCTGTATTCCCCGCCCAATTCATCTTCAATCTCCTCAAGAACCTTGACGACAGCACTACAAACACAACCCTCTGCCATTAACAGTTCCTCCTTTACCTCCTCAGGATCGCCCTCACAGGCATTCAAATGCTTGAAGGTAACACCCAAGAGCGTGTGGAGCTTCAGCGTCGAAGCGTGGATTTTAATCAAGGAACGTTGGTCGGTTTTACGAGGCGTGAGAGGAGCGGGAGGGGGGAAGGAGGCCTGTGAAGGCTGCTCAAAATTGTTCGTTATCAAGATGTCCTTTACCTTGACGTAGTTGTTCTCCGCGCCAGGGGCGGGTTTATTCATCGTCTCCTCGGCTCTTATTCTCCTCTCGTTGTTGAACATTTCTTGGTAGAGAGGCTGCAACAAACTCACTGCGATCACAAACAAGAACAACAGGGACAGGAATATATTCAAATAAAGCGACATCTCCTTCGTCGCGTACTTCGAGAAGTACTCCTCGAAGAGCGCGTCGAGAGCGATCGAGAGAGAATCCATCGGCCGGTTGGTGGGGAGGCGGACGTCGAGGATTTCGATTATGCTCGTCGTAATGTTGTGCCTGAGATTGCTGATCAGGGTGGAGTTTTCGATTATTACGGGGATTATTACGGGGGGAACGGGAACAGAGGCTGTGGGATGCGGGTGCCTGAAGATGTCCTTGAGGAATACCAGGAAGCGCTGGAACTTATTCATTTCTTGTTCTTTCTTTATTTGATGATGTTACAGGCCTGGTTACAGGGCAGGCGAAGGACGATAGAGGTGCAATTGGGGAGGAATCTGGGGGAAGAAACCAGAATAGATTTGTTTGGGGAGCCCCTGGATTTATAGCGTACCGGAGATAGTATATTATTTTAGTTGTATGAGTCACGGACAAATAACTTTGGACTTGAGTTCATCCTACCATAGTTTCCAGTTTGCAGCCATCTACAAATTCAGATTCCCTCAGGGTCGCTTCTGCATCATTTGTTCGCCGCAGTCGCTTCTGCATCATCTGTTCTCGCGCCGCAGACAATATGTCAAAGATTGCTCTGACCATTGCCGTCACCCTCGGAGTTGTCTTCATGCTCTTGGGGCCTGAGCGTCCAATCAACTTGACCTCTCCTGCTGCCATCTTGGGCGACACAACTTACAACATGGAGACGGTCGTTGCGCCGATCCTTTCAGGTCCCGCCCTTCAGGCGTTCAGCTACCTCGGAACTAGGACTAAATTCGGCCCGTTTCTGAGGCGGTTTCTTTTGTTGGACAACCAAGTGACGACGCTTCGAGACCTCGCTGCTCAAATGCCGGACGTTCAGCCCTTGCACCATCCCGTCTATAGGATGGGCAGGAAGGAGAGGGAGGAGCACGATAAAGGCCTCGAGGGTAAGGGCGATTTGAACAAGCTCATCCCCTTCGTTGACGGCGATCTTTTCGAGAAGTTCTCTGATGCCACTGTGTTGAAGCTTCACAGGGCCTACAGCGACAGGTCGCTGAGCCCCGTTGACGTCGCGAACAAGGTCCTCTCCTCGATCGAGGCCCTAAACCCCAAGTACAGGCCGTTCTCGGCGGAGCCGGATGTCGCGGAGATCCTGAAATCTGCGGCGGACAGCGAGGACAGATACCTTGACAAGAAACCGCTCAGTATTTTTGACGGTGTTCCCGTGGCCTTCAAGGACATGATCAACATCAAAGGCTACGTAATATCCGACGGTTCGAGCTATAAAATCGAGGTGGCCGAGGAAGACGATTTGATCGTCAAGCGCTTCAGGGACTTGGGAGCTATCATCTTACCCCCGACGACCATGACTGAGGGGGGCGTCACTCCAATCGGGTACTCGGTGCATCCCAAGGGTCCCTTCAATCCTTACGATAGCGGGCACTATTCCGGAGGGTCCAGCGGAGGGTCCGCCGTTGCGGTGGCGTTGGGAATTTGCCCTATTGCCATTGGCTACGACGGCGGGGGCAGCGTCAGGACTCCCGCTGCGCTGAGTGGTGTTTACGGGATAGCCACCGGGTACGGACGAATCCCGTTCTCGAGCCACCTGGCCTCGACAATGATCAAATCGGGCGTCTTTGGAGAATCTGTTAGCGACACCATTCTGGGATACGCAGTCATGGCGAGGGACTTGGATGTCGAGACCGACTTCTTCAGCAAAATGTATGACGGCGGGGTGAACGGCGTGCCCAAGGCCCACATGGGCGCGTTGTTGAAGGACGAAACGTCCACGACGGATCTCTCAGACGTAGTGATCGGTGTATGGGACGAGTGGCTTGAAGATTCGAGCCCGGCGGTCGTCAAAGAGAACAAGCGAGGTGAGAGAAGCGACCAAGAACCCCCAACCCAACCAGCTCTAATTCATGTACACCCATGCAGTTCTTGATGGTTTGATTAAGCGTGGTGCCAAGGTTAAGAACTTCAAAATTCCCAACATAAAATGGGCGCGCTTAAGCCACGCTCTCAAGATCTCCAACGAGTTTGCTAGCGCTTGGGACGGGGCCTTCCACGACCCCAACAGCAACCTCGAGCCGAACACGAGAATCACCGTCGGCGTAGGCAGCATGCTCACGGCTGTGGAGATTCATTCCGCAGAGAAGATTCGGGCTTACATTTTTGAGCACGTGAGGAGCATTTTCAAGGACGGAGGTATTGACGTAATTTTCACGCCTACTGTGCCCTTGACGGCTCCTACCGTTACCCCTGGAAGCCTCGACACTGGCGAGAGCAACACCCCCCTGACGGTCGAGCTGTGCAAGTATATTTTCATTGGGAACTTCCTTGGGCTTCCCGGCCTTGCGAACCCCATCGGCTTCGACGAGGGGAACGATGGCATGCCCATTTCGGCTCTCGTCACTGGGTTCCAGTGGGAGGAGGATAAGGTATTCCGGGTTTCAGCTGCGATCGAGTCGTCGGAGGGTGCTAGGAAGAGACCGACGGATGCCGTGTCCTTAATTTAAAAATGTGGAAGAAGAATTAGGGATTTGAACTAAGAATGTTTCGGTTTTTTATTTATTTGCCCTCTCTGAAGACACGAACTCTTCGCATGAGGGCCGTACTCATTTTCACGACCTCCCTACCGTTCTCGCCCTGCATCCTCTCGTTTTGGCCGCTCAATTCTTCCACGGCTTTGAGCATGCTTGTCGAGCGCAGCAGCACTTTTAGCGTCAGCTCCTCTCCCATGAGGAGCACCCGCAGCACTCTCACGGATGACCTGCTCGGCTCCTTTCTAGACTTGGATTCCTCCTTGAGGATCTGCGTCAGGTGTAAGCTCGCCTCCATGCCGTTTCTTTCTACGCCGAACATGCCTGAGTAGCACCTGTCCCCGCTGAGGGTGGCGACGGCGCTCATGACGTACGAGGCTCCGTCTTTGATGGATTCCTTAGGAAAGTGGTTCACGACGGCTATGAAGAGGCTCGACCAGACGGCAATGTCGTTCAGGCACTTCTTGCACTTTCGAAGGGACTCCTCGGCCGGGGACGTCTTAGTGGGAGTCTTGAGGCGGTGAAGCTGCGAGGGAGACAGAATGTCGCTCCCCCAAGCGTCGTCAGCCGAGGTGTCGTGGTGAGAGTTGGGTGGTGGCGATTCGATGGCGCCCCTTCTATTTTCCTGCGAGCGAAGCGAGCCGGGTAGCGAAGCAAAGTATTAGAATGAAGCAGCAGTGATAGGATGGTGGTCTAAAAAATAACACGGAATCGACGCATTCCCGCAGAGTCTCACCTGTTCGACGTTCGAGTCTGACCTCGGCATGACGCCGCTCACGCTGGCGACGAGGCACTTGAGGCAATTCACCCAGCCCAGGGCGCTTTGCCAGTCGTCCCTGCTCAGAGCGAGGCTCAGGGCGTCGCAAGCCCTGGTCGGGAAGTCGAGCTCGAACAGGACGGAGAGGATGGATGGCAAAGGAAGGCGATTGGAGTCAGTGTGGCCGTTGAAAATGAGCGTCCTGACGCAGTTGGCGATGGCCTTGTCTCCCTCGACGCCGGCCGCTCCTATTAGTGCTGTTCCGACTTGGAGGTCGACCTCGTCGGCGCATCCCTCCCAGACCCTGCCGGCTCCCTCGCCCCAGACGTCCACGCATTTCCCGCTCAACTCCGCCAGCAGCGTCACCGCGTAGTTGCCCACAAGCCCCCCGCCCGAAATCAGCTCCGGCATCACCACGAAGATGTTCTTGGAGATGTTCTCCAGGGCCCTCCTCTTCTCGCCTCCGAGGACGCAGAAGAGCTTCGGAAGGCTCAGGCGGAGGAGGCTCAGGGCGGTCAACTTAATGTCGTGGTTGTCGTCCTCGAGGAGACGGAGCATTGGTTCGACGATGTATGTGAGGAAGTCCTGCAAATGAGTCGGGGAGCAAGTTAGAATTAAGTAGCAGTGATAACGACGTGGTCCACGCGGTCGCTCACCTCTCCTCCATTCTCCTCCTCCAAACCTCCCTCTCCCACGAAGATCTCCACGCACGCCAGGACCTCCTCAACATTATCCACGCAGCTCATTGCCTTCCCCATGTCCTTGAAAAAGCCCGTCCCCAGGCACCCCTGCCTCCTGCAAACCTTCCACCCGATGATGCTCCTAATGTCCCTGCTCCACTCCTTCTCCACCAGTGCTCTATCGAGACAGAACGAGTTTGTTAGAATTGGCGTTCTTACGAGATTTTGAGAAAAAGAGAGTCCCCCAAAATATCGTCGCTCACCTCCTCGCCAGAATCTTGACGTTGTCGACGATGCTAGTGACCATTGCCTTGGCGCAGTTGAAGAAGTACGTGTCCTCCGTCGATTTTTCCAAGCACTTTGTGATGTAAGGCATCACCCTCCTCTCCAAACCCGCGGCGTCTTCGATTAGGCCGCAGCTTATCATGGCCTTGCCTCGGATGGCGCCGGTGGCGCCTCGTTCGACGAGGCGCTTTATCGAGCTCTTGATTTTCGACGACGTCTGAAGGAAGGAGGAGAAGGGGGAAGGGTTAAGCAGCAGGACGTTGAGGAAGTTAAGCGTCGAGAAGTTCTTCTTGGTGTCTTGATTCTCCTCGAGGTTCGAGGTTACTTGAGCCGTGAACCTCGCGGGGTTTCTGAGGATAGTCTTCGTTACGAGGGGGAGAGCCTCCCAATTCTGCTTCGAGTTGAAGCCTAGTTCCTTAATCACCGTCGCCCCGCATCCGAATATCATCCCTCCCACGATTCCTTCAGCTGCCGCGAAGTCCACTTCCTGCATGTCGAAAATTTGCCTCAGCACGTCGACGTCGCAGAGGGATTTAACGATATTGTCGTCCTTGCAGACGTTGATGATGTTCTCGATCGTTTTGTTCGCGGCTTCGTATTTGCCGGCGTAGGTTTTGAAGATGTCGAGTTCTTCTTGAGTCACGTTCCACTCTGCGAGCGAAGCGAGCCGAGGAGCGGAGCGACGAGTTAGAATACTGTAGCTCCTACCGCAACCGGACAGAAGTAGAATTGAAGCATTCCAGCGAGGAGCATTTGCGAACGAGACAGTTTCTCACCTTTGCCCGTGACGTTATAAAATCCAATCTCACCCAGGAGTCCCAGGAGGCTCTCCAAATACGCGCTGCGACGAGCGGGGGGTGGAGGGGTGGGGCATTAATAATGGCGCCTCTTATTGTTCGTCCTCTAATCTTTCATATTCTCACCTGTTCCTCCTTCCGACCTTCCTAATTTCCTCCGTCAAAATGTCCACAATCGCAACGCCGCAGTCCCTGAAGACGTAGCTGCAGCGCTGGAGGCTCAGGCCTAGGACGTTTAGGGAGAGGGGGGAGGTCGACGCCGATTTGAAGATTGTCTCGAAGAAACTTTGGGTTATTTACGTTAGAAGGCTTTTGAGAGGAGGGTCATGATGGTGATGCTCACTTACCTGGAGTTGACTATGAGATTAGCGACCTTGACTTCTTTCGTAATTTCCATCAAGTACACGAGCGTGACAGGGTCCTTGAGGTGTTTGTAAATCGTCTTGGCGTACATTTCTAGTTGAGGGGAGGTGAAGGTCGAGAGGGTTTGGAGGGTCTGCTTGGGGAACTTAAGGGGGTGGGGGGGGAGGGAGGAGGGGGGGGGGAGGGGAATGTAGATGGGGGACACTTTGGTGTCAACGGTTGTGTAGAGGTGGTCGATTGCGGAGAGGCGGGTGAAGGGAGGAGGGGAGGAGGGGCGGAGAGAGGTCTGAGTGGTGTTGGTTAAGAAGGCGGTGGTGCTGCTGTTGTTGTCGTTGTTATTGTTGTTGTTGCCGTTTTCCGTCAACTGAGTGATTTCGGCGCAGTCGGGGTCTTCGTCCAACGAAGTCTGGCTGAGCCTATCGCTTTCAACGCTCTGCATGTGGGCTTGGTCTGCGGCTACGTTCAACTCACTGACATCAAGCTCCTTCAAAGCTTCAACTTCCTCCTCAATATAGCTTTTCTCTTGAATCTGGGTGGGTTCGAGGAGTAAGAAATTTAATTCGGAGTTGAGGAAAGGCGCTTGTCTCTCCCTCTCTCTCACCTCCTCAAACCCCTTCTCCCTACTATTCTCCTCCCCCCTCCTGTCCCCCCTATAATAACCCTCAACATTCTCCCCCCACAGCCTATCCCACCCCGCCTGCCTCCTAATCTCCCCCTCCCACTTACACTCCCCCTCCCAGAACCCGTGCTCAGCGAGTTCCTTAGGGTTCAACCTCTCCGTCGGATCCTGCGGTTAGGGTTAGAGGGAGCGAAGCGACCGACCGAGCGTCAGCGAGTATCGAGCGAAGGGTTAAGGCCCCGGGCGATCTACACATGGTCATCCAACCCTAACAGTGCTGTAATCCTCTCACCTTCTTCAAACACCTAACGACCAGATCGTAAAACAGCATACTACAGGGCGTTGTGCTCGCGGTTTTATTCAGGGTGTCGTCGAGGCCTTTATCGTCGGTCCGGAATTTGGGGGAGGAAGAGGTTATGGAACGTTGAAGAGATGAGGGCGTAGAACCTTGGAAAGGCACTGAGAAAAGGGGGATACATCATGGTATCGTGTTAGTATGCGCGGGGCGGGATTTACATTACATGTAATGTCGTATAACCTCACCTTCCCCATAATAAAGCTCATAAAGCAAACACCCCAAGGCCCAAACATCACTCGAATAACTCGGCACGCACGTCTCCTCCCTCCACAACTCCGGCGCAGTATACTCTCCGCAGTGGTCAACTTCAACCTTCCCCTCGGGAGTCTTAAGAGCCCTGTTAAATTTGCTCAGCTTCAACACCCCGAACTCATCTAATAGAATATTCCTAGGATTCAAATTATTATAAACAGTACTATGCCCATGCAAATACCCCAACCCACCCACCAAGTCCACCCCGAACAGCTTAACGCTACTCTCCGGAAACCTCACGTCTACATCCATAATTTTCCTTAAAGACCCCGCAGGACAATACTCCAATATCAACCATAAATTATTCGCAGTCTCATACCAATCAATAAACCCCAGAATATTAACGTGAGAAAAACGGTGCATCAGACTCACGGCGTGGGAAGTCGTAGGGAGAGTTGACTTAGGGAGACGGGTTATGGCGCAGAAGGAGATTGTGTGACGGGCGCGGGCGCGGTAGGTTGAGGAGGAGGGGGAACCGAGGGGAGAGTAGATGTGGAATTTATCCATAGCGTTTCTTATTTTTTAAACCTTTTTAGAGCGACCTTTTTTGGAATGGAGGAAAAGCGGGGGGAAACGAAGGTTTTTAAAGCTGTGCTTCTTCGATTTTGATTTAATGTGGGAGGATTCGATTGGGATTTAAAAATGATTAAAACGACAAATCGAGTAACTAGGGACAAGGAACGAGTGTAATCGTAGAGTTATTTTCCGATGCTCGAATGGCGGATGCTACAGCTCTCGGATTCTGGGCAAGGTAAAAGCACTACTTTTGGGGAATTTTGGGAAGTGTCCTGCAAAAGATAATAGCTTACTTTTATCAGCAATTATTTCGTAATATGTCCATAAGAACGTCTGAAGACATCGAGAATGCTATTGAGATACCTGATTTGAATAACGTAGAGGGCGGAGATGACGAGGAGGAAGCACATGAAGGATCTGAGTTGGATTCTGCTGCCGATGTAATCCCCGTCGGAGGAGGGGATGATTTCATGCATACAGACGACTTCAGGCGGCTGTTCGTTGAATTCGTTATGTTTGATACCTTAGTTACGATGCGTTGATTTGATATTAAATGGCACGCGGTCGTTGAGAAAAAGCTTATTGAGTTGGAAGATGAGCCTAATGGCGAGATAGTTGTTCATGGAGGGAATGATATAAGTGGAAATGAAGCTTATGCGAGGAAGCAAAGGATGAAGGAAGTGACGAAGGTCGTCTTCCTTCTGAATATTACGAAGGTCGGAGATTTTGCCTGCATGTGGGCCTCCATTCTCGTCGTTGTAGACATCCCCGAAGGCATTACAAATATCGGTGATTGTTCCTTCCAATACTGCAGTAGTTTGAAAGAAATAAAGTTCCCAAAGTCGTTAGCATCAATTGGACTACAATCCTTCTGTAGTTGCTTAAGGTTAGAAAGGGTCGATCTCCTCCACACGAACGTTGTCGAATTAGGTGAAAAAGCCTTCAGATATTGCACAAGTTTAAGAGAGATGAAGGTCCCGGACTCGCTTCAAAATGTTGGTGAATATGTCTTCGTGGGCTGCTCCGAGCTAGTCCCCTTCGGCATTAAAGTTAGAGACAATAACGCGGTAGTCGCCTACCTCCGATCTATACAATAATTCACCCTTATGGCGTTTTGACAGAAGAAAGCACGGAACGATGTTATGGTAGTAAAAACAGCAAAACACTATTACATCCAACGTTGTCTTAAAATAGTTCTTTCTTCTAAATAATTATTCTTCGTCGTCTTCGTCGTCGTCTTCATCTTGCATTGACTCCCTGAACTTCTTCAACATCTCAAACTCATTGTAATGCTTACTCCTAACATCTTTAAAATCTTTTTTAGGTGTTATCGTACCTTCTTCATTCACTTGAGACTCGAGGGAAGAGAGACGGGAGGAAAGCTGAGAGAGGTCGGAGTGTCGGTTGGATTCTGTAGGTTCTGGTGTGGGCTCTGTGAAGTTTAAGGAAGAGGAATTTAGGGGAGCGGAAGGGAGGGAGGAGGGGGGGAGGGTTATGGAGGGGAGGGAGGTGGAATCGACACCAGTTTCAGGGTCGATGTAGGAGGTGTAGGGGGTGTCGGGTTCGTCGATTTTTTGACGGGTACCGCGGGTTAAATCGTGCTCTGATGGTGGTGAGTGTAGGAAAGGGTTGTTGGGGTTAGTAGGGTGTTTTAACACGGCATCATCCCTGCACAATGCTTCACCAAATGTGGATACGCTTATCACACTTCAGCACCTCCACCAAGAAGATCATCAACAAACTCTTCATCGACGCGTACACGAAACAACTCACTCACAACTCACTCTCCCCCCCCCCGCACCGTTATGCGAACTATGCGAAATACCCCAGGCACTCAGAATGGCACTCAGAATGCTCCACATGCCGGTCCCTCACGCCTAAAGCTTCCGGCTAAAATGGGACGGCTTACCTGCTATCCCTTCTTCGTCGAAGGTAATTTTAATTTTGCGTTGTTTTTTAGCCGGTTCAGAGGACATTATTGAGAACGCTCGCTCGCACTAAAGTTTTAAAGGGGAGGGGCGTTTTTTGAGGCGTTTTTAATAAGATTAGGGGACTGAGCGAATATGAGAACGCTGAGAGGAGAAGTGTGCGTGTGGGGTGGGGGAATGTGATGAATGCTATCACTTGAAATGAAAAGGTTGGGAAAGAAACAATGAATTTGGGAATTACTCTGAAATATCATAAAGGCTAATACAGCATTACAAAACGTACGCACACATAATCCATCACAACTGCTGTACCTATTCGTATAGTAAATATCCTAAAACATATTCAAAGTCCTCCTAACGGCGTTATAATCCAATGAAATCCTCCACGATAACGTTCCCTCCGTCGCGAGCGTGGAGGGAACCTCTCAATTGTTATACAACCGTGTCGTACAACCGTGTCGGCGTGGCAGCAGGCAGCAGGCAGCAGCGGCGCAGCATTCTTCAACGGATTGAGCCCAGCAGTTGCAAGGCGACAGTAGCAGCTTGAGTCAGCAGCAGCTGGAGTAGGCAGCAGCGTGGCTGCAGCGGCGGCTGGAGTCAGCGGCGACTGGAGTCTAAGCAATGTGCGGCGGAAGTAGTCCTGCTAGAGTTCATCTCATATCGCATTTCATGTTGTATCATCAGCGCAGAATATCTAACACTCCTCTGCCTCTCCTCAATCAATCCCCTTCTCCAGCCTCATCTCATCGTTCATCGTATCTTATATTTCCCCCGAAAATGGACACCTCCCCTCTAAACCCTCACTCCATAAAAGCCCTCCACGAGCTAACGCTCTTCGTCTCCTCCACCCTCTCAAAGTCTTCCCCCTCAACCCCTTCCCTCTCTCTCTCCCAAGCCCAAACCTTATTAAAAGACTGGTCCGTCCACGTCCGTCAACGTAAAACAGGCGCCTCCGCAGGAGGCGTAGACTGCTACTACATAGGCCCAGGAGGGGAGAGGTACAGGAGTAGGCTGGAGGTGTGTAGAGCGTTGGCGGGGAAGGGGGGGGAGAGGGGGGGGAGGGAGATTTATGGAAAGGTACCGAGGAGTAGGGAGGGGGCGATGGCGGAGGCGAGGAATAGGTGAGGGTGGGGTTTTTTTTTGGGGGGGGGGAGAATGAGGATAAGACGAAGAGTGATAAGGACTAACACATTCGCTCCTTGATTCGCTCATCGCTTCCCTCCTCGCTCCGCTCATCGCTTCCCTCCTCGCTCCGCTCATCGCTTCCCTCCTCGCTCCGCTCATTGCTTCCCTCCTCGCTCCACTCCTCGCTACACAATCAGGTTGGGAGAAGTCTTCAAACAAAATGGAGGAGTTGTAGGAGGAGCTCGAGTCTGGGAGCTGGGAAATATCTGGAAGGAAGGTTCCGGAGAGTACCGTTTAGAGTCCGAAGGAGTTCTCTTCGAGCGCTTCGAGTTCGACTACGAACGCGGGAAAGTCGGACGGTTCATATGCAAGACGGCGAAGGAACCCGAGTCCAATAAACTCATTTACTCGGTCACTTTCGGTGACGGTGTTGACATGTTCCACGAGAACGACTTCGCGCCGTCGATATACTTCTACAACAGACCCACCGACGCTGAGGTCACCGCTTCCACTTGGATATGCCCCAACGGTCACATCAAGCTGACTAAAAATCCCATGCTAGCTGCCCTCGAGAAACAACGAGGCAAGTCCCCTGACGACGAATCCTCATCTTCGTCAGTCGAACCCCCGAGACTCCGCCGCACAGTCCCACCCCCGACACCCTCCGAGGTCGATTCCGAGAGTTCCACCCCCGTCCCAGGTTCAACGATAAAAATAAAGTTCACCTGCGGTTGGTTTTCAGCGACTGTCCTCTCCTCCTCTCCCACTTCAGGGAAGGACGGTTCCACCGAAAAGTGGGACGTCAACGTCGAATTCGAAGACGGGTGGAAGGACCACTTAGAAGTTGAGGAAGGTTACCCGAAGAGGGACACTTGGTTCTTCGGTGTAGGCTCTGCAACGTCTGAGTACCGTAAAAAGAGGAAGGAGGATAGGAAAAAATTCGAGGAGATGATTGAGGAGGAGAGGGAGAGGGTGGAGAAACTCAAACTTAAAACGACGACGGTCGAGGGAGGGAGCGCCGTGGAGGTTTGGGGGAAGGTTTTGGTTGAGATGAAAGTTTTGGAGGAGGGAGGTGAGAACGACAACACACGACACGACACAACACAAACACAATTCTAACGAGTCGCTTCGATCCTCGCCTCTCACAGCCGTCGAAACTGCAGTCAATAAACTCAAGAATTACCGCGAACTCAACCCCGCCACCCCCCCTCCCCCCAACACTGAAATCGAACCTCCCACTGAAAAGGAGAACGCCCTCCAACAGGAACTGACCACCCTCAAGTCCGCCCACTCCGTTGCCTTCCAAAAGACGGACACCTACGCCAACAAGAACGAGGGCCGCCTCTCCCGCATCCTCTCCGCCATCGTCAAGGGCACGTCGGCCGAACCTTCTGCCCTCCCCATCCCCCCCTCCCACTCCGCCCTCTCCTGCCTCAACCTAGTCGACACGTTTTACCCCCCCAGCGTCCACCGCCTCCTTGAAGGTCTCCCCGGCAGCTACGCCTGCTCCTCCTACAACTACATCGAGACCCTCCACGCTCAGGGCGACGCCCTGACCGTCGAGAGCAACAGGAAGAAGGCGAGGGACGCAGAAAGGAACTTGACGGGACAATTCGAGAACATGGAGAAGGAGTGGAGCTCGAAACGCAAAGGTGAGGAAAGGGAAAAGGAACAGCAGGAAGCTACCTCCATATCCATTCTAACGCCACCCCCCCCTCCCCACCTGCCTCTCAGGCCTCAAGCGCAAACTGAAAGAAGTCGAATGGGACTCCAAGAAAAAGAGCAAGGTCGAAGACCAACTAAAGAACAGACAAAAAAGGGAGGAGGACCGCCTCGGGCGCCTAGAAGGCACCGTCAAGGAGAAACTCACCAGGGAGGCGGGCCGAGAAAGGCTGAAAGTCGTCAAGCATATTGTTAGAACCGTCAGCGCATCAGCTTTGACGGTGAGAAATCACGCGGCCATGATGTGTAAGGATGAGGGGAGGGATGTCAAGGCTTTGGGGAGGGTCGTCAGCCCGATAAAAGGGGGGGAGGTGGAGAAGGATTTACCCCCTGTCTGGGAATGCGAATATGATCAAGGTGAGATTGAGAGGGGGTGGTTTAATTATTCTTTCTTCACAACTAACCCCACCCCGCCCCCCCCCAGACATTCTCCGAATATGGGAGTTCTTGACCGTCTTCCACAGGCCGTTGACGATAAACCCCCGCGTCATCCCCAGCCTAAGCGCCATCCAAAGCGCCGTCTCCATCGTCGACGTCGTCCCCAAGACCGAAGTCGACTTCTCCAAAAGGAGCAAGGCAATACAACTCCTGACGAACCTCGCGGCTAACTTCTGCAAGCCCCTAAGCGGGGAGGTCAAGAATTTGCTTGTCACTGCGGAGAAGCAGAAGCAGAACCAGGAGATGATGGCCGACTCGATTATACCAGTCAACGAATTCACGTGGGAGGAAATTGCGAGGCTGGCGGTTCTCAACAAAGGTGAGGAGGGGGTGGTGTAAGGTTGATGTTGATGTGTTCGCGAATCTAAACGTCTCCCGTTCATTCCCTTCCCTCTTCATCATCAGCCTTCGACGAGTTGGGAATCGTAAAGACCGAGCAGACGTACGCGTTCCGAGGGCAGGGCGGAGGAATCTTCAGCGTCGTCAAGAAGCTC
The DNA here is from genome assembly GCA_030267945.1 of Triparma strigata. Lineage (NCBI taxonomy): Eukaryota > Bolidophyceae > Parmales > Triparmaceae > Triparma > Triparma strigata. The sequence continues at coordinate 60,618 of BRXY01000284.1, forward strand.
GAGAGGGACCTCAAGACGGGGAAGCTCATCTACCAGGCGCTGGCGGACGAAGCGAAGAAGGAGAGCATGGGGCTGGGGGAGAAGAAAGTCAAAGAGGAAAGAGAGGAAAGGAAGGTGGAATCCAAGGCCTCTAACGACGCCAAGAACAAGAACATCAAGGTCGGCGAATCCGGTAAAGTGTCCGTCACCATCCGCGCCCCCTCCACCCCGAGCTGTAACTCCCCCCAGGACTGGAAGTTCCACCTTCACTGTATCAAGACGATGTCGACAAACTCAGGCGGTCCCATTAAAACCGCCATCACCCAAGCTATAGGACTCCTCTACTCGAGCGATCACCCGAAGAAAGAGCAGTACACCACCCGGCTTCGGGCGTCCATAAGCGACGCGATCTACAAGGGCAACGCCAGCGGCCCGACCAAGAACATCGCCCTGAAACTCCTCAGCGAGGAGGAGGGGGAGAACTTCAACAACGGACTCCAAGAGGAGGACGACGAGGTCAGAGGTCGTGGTGAAGAAGTCAAGGCCCTCTTCAACTTCAAGGGCGTCGTGGGACAGGGGAGCGGCGCGACCCCGGAGAAGCAGAACGTCGAGGAGGAAGGGAAGCAGGACAAGGAGGCGGCGAGGATCGCTATGCTAAGGGGAGGGAAGAGGCAGACCAGCTTCGTGGCTGGACCTTTAGGGAAGGTTTTGACGCTGAGGGAGGTGAGAAGTTGCAGCAGCAGCGTTTGGCCAGCATCGACACCTTCAACTTTCTAACCCTAATTCTTGTCGCAGCTCGACAACCTCAGCGCCGAGAGGGAAAAGTACGTCAGGAAATCTAGGAAGTTCATGAAGAAAAGGGACGACGAGTCCGAAGACGAGGACGACGATGACGACGACGACGACGAGAAGGAGGGAGAAGACGAGAAGGAGAAGAAGGTCATCGGAGGGAGGGGGAGTACCTTCATCAGGATCAACGAGGAAGGAAACTGCGAGGTGATCCCAGGAGAGCACGACGGCCTCGTCCCCATCGCCCAGACGACGTACGTCGTCAACGGGAACGTCGAGGGCTACACCCCCCTCGACCAGGCCAGGTTCCCCAAGATCGCCCGCGAGTTCCCCCAGAACAAGTGGATAGTCCTCAGGAACTACGACGGCCACTACAAGATCTGCCACGAGAGCGAGCCCACTCACATCTACGGGAGCCTGGGCCTGGCGAGGGAGTTTATGGCGACCCTCCCGGAGGAGGAGTGTGGGAAGTTTGGCGAGCCGCCGTTCATACCGAGGCAGCCGGGGGAAGAGCCGGACCCTAACAAGCCCAGGTGAGGCCATTGAAGCCATTCACTATTCACTGTCTGCAGTATCTAACAATCTCCACTCTCACAGGATCATCATGAAGCCGAAACCTCTGGCGTCGGCGGAAGGTCCCAAGTCCCCCTTCCCGAAAACCGCGTTCGACGAGTTCTGCGGCGACGTCCTCTCCGCCCCGGAGGCCATCAGGCGCTGCCTCGCCATCGTCAGAACCCTGTGCCTCATGGGCGCGAGCGACAAGTTCATCACTCCGATCTCCCCGAAGGACGTCCCGACTTACTACGAGAAGGTCCTGAGGCCCGTCTGCCTGATGGACATTGGGAACAGGCTCCTGGCGGAGGCGAGGGCGGACGAGCCCGACGAGGAGAAGGCCGTCAAGACCATGGTCGACGACATGCACCTGCTGGTGAACAACACGTACTGCTTCAACGTCGTGGGAAGCGTCACCTTGAACAACATGGACAAGGTCGCGACGACGTTCGAGAGGCTGCTGTTCGACTGGCTCCTCGCCCCGACCCTTCCGCTTCTGGGAGAGCTCAACGACGAGATTTGCTACAGCCAGGGGAAGGACCCCTCGGACGACACCGAGCCCGTCCTGATCTGCGACAAGTGCGACGCCAAGTACAACATGACGCGCCTGGTGCCTCCCCTCGACCGCATCCCGAAGAACGAGTGGTTCTGCCCCGGCTGCGTGGAGAACAGGTGCTGGTTCAACGTCGACCCTCGAATTGGGAAGTCGGTCGTCAAGCATGAGGCGGGGGGAGAGGAAATAAGGGCCAAAATAACCGGCTGCAATGTCATGGATGCGAGGCTCAGCTATAATGTCGCGTACTCGAACAAGAACGGGACCAGCATCGTTGACCAGTGGAGGTGAGAGGTTGCGAGGAGCGAAGCGTCTAGCTGAGAAGGCGCGTTGACGAGATCTTGGTGCTCATTGCCGATACTTCCGTATATAACGTAGCTGCTGCCAACTTCTATGTAGTTTCTAACTCGCTTCGCTCCTCGCAGCCTCGAGGACGTTGACAAGCAACTGAAGGACCTGCCGAAGGTCCGCTTCCCAGATGCGGTCTGCCGGTCGCTCGGCTACAACCACGGCGGACGCGACCACGGAGTATTGCAGCAGGTGAGGATGGCGATAATTAGTTATATCTTCTGGCAAATAAAAAAATAGCTATAGCTGTGTCTAACTCAATCTTCATGCTTCTCGCAGCTGCTGCCTCCCAACGCCGACCCTAGGTACTCCGTCAAGGCCGCAGAGGCTTCGGCAACGTCGTCCTCTTTCCTGGAGGCCATCAACGGCGTCATCACTATGAATACCAAGGCGGAGGACAGGAAGGGCAAGGACTGGGTTGAGATCTTCAAGCTCCTGGCGAGCCAGTGCACCAACGCGGCCGAGGTGTCAGCCGAGATCGAGGCCTTCGAGTTGTTCTCGAAGCAGCAGTACCAGACTCACGCGGGGGGGGGCCCGAACGTCGACGCGGCCGAGCTCTTCAGGATGCAGCACGAGAAGGAGTTCGCAGGCGACACGAGGCCGAAGGAGGTGCAAGTCGTGGAGGTCAAGGTTGACGAGGACGCCATGCAGGTAGATCCGGTCGTCGCGGTGGAAGGAGTCGAAGTCGTTGGAGAAGCAGGCGCGGGGGATGTCGTTGCGGGGGTGGTCGTAGAGGACGCTACGATGACTGACGTTGGAGATGCGGGGGTTAGCGCCGAGGTTGTCGAAGGGCTGGTTCAGCCCACCATTACTTCCTCGTTTCTCACTCCCGAGGCCATCGCGGCCGCGGAGAAGAAGAAGGAGAGGGAGGAGCAGCTCGCCGTCAGGCACAAGCGCAGCAAGAAGAGGGAGGACGCCTTCACCGCCCACACCTCGTCCCTGCAGATCAAGCGGGCGCTGGGGAGCAAGGAGGCGGCGACTGTGCTTCCAATCCTGAGCTCCACGCTTGCGGAGCCGGACATATCCGGAATCGTCTGCCCGGACTTGAGGTGCAGGTTCTGCGGGCAGACGGACATCCAGCTCTGCGCCCCACTTGTCCGCTTCCCCACCGAGGACGAGTGGAGCGAGAACTTCAAGCACGCGTCCTGCAACCGCCAGTGCAGGGCTATTGCGGAGGGTAAGGAGGGGAAGCTGGCATCCGTCACAATCAAAGTCGGGGGAAAGCTCATCTCCATCGAGGCTGACGAGCCCATGAAGGAAACCATGGACATGGTCCCTGACAAGGGAATGCGAGAGTTCATGCCCTGGAGGTGAGGAGTGAGGAGTGCGGACTGAAGCGAAGCAAAGAACTCTTTTTACTTAATCCTAACTCGTTTACGCACGTCGCAGCGCTGAGTCGTTCCAGGAGGAGCTTGCCATGAGGGACGAGGAGAAGGTTCCCTTCTTGACTGGAGGGTTGATCGCGCATGAGAACTGCGCCATCGCCGTCCACACCATGAGGAAGAACAGAATGAGGAGCGAGCATAAGGATCGCTACCTAAAACAGCTCGAGGAGCAGTGCATGCGTGACTGCGGCCGTTCGGTCCCTCTTGGAGAGGATTCTGTCGGGCGTCTTTACTGGAAGCTTTCTAGCGACAACAACGCCCTGGTCGTCCACGACCGGCCGAAGGACCGGTTCGTGAGATACACTACGGGCGCTTCGATAGCGGCGGTGATAGTGGCGCTAGGGGAGGCAGATCCGGCGAAGGAGCTGAGAAGGCTTTACCCCCAGAGCGCCAAGATGGTCGAGGACAGGAGCTGGGTTGGAATCCTCCAGGGAGACGATGAGGAGGGAACTCTCACTGACGACGAGGGGGATGTCGAGGGCGGGGTAGGGTTCGATATGATGATGGACGAGGGGGAGGACGACGCGTTCCAGCCCCGAGAGGCTGGGGTCGGGACAGGCAGGGCGAAGAAGAAGGGCAAGACCGTCGATAAGGGCAACAGCGTTTTGGTCGTTTCGCCCTCGGGATCCCAGTACTGGGACGCCAAGATTGTAGAGACCGCCAGGAGCGAGGACGGCGGCGGGGAAATTGTCGGGTACCGCGTTCACTACAAGAAGTGGAGCTCCAGATTCGACGAGTGGGTCGCGCCGTCCCGTGTTTTGGTGAAAGACAAGGAGAACTTGGAGATGCAGGCGGAGTTGCTGGAGGGCGTGAGGGCGAACTCGAGCTCACAGCCCGCGACGCTGCAGAGCTTGGACAGAATCAATGCCGTCAAGCATCTGAACGCTCCCGGAAGGGCCAGGGGAGATGCCAAGCCTCATCCGCTTGAGGTGGCTTTGAAGGTGCGCGACCCGAACAGTAGTTTGGAGAAGCAGCTGGCCAAACTACGAGCCACCCTGCTAGTCATAGAGGCCGCAATGCCTGAAGGCGCCGTGAGGAGCGAGGGCAAGAAGGCCAGCTGGATCCCGAGCATCGCCGCACAGTGGAGGAAGAACGTGGAGGCTGCCGACGGCCCCTCCGCCTTGATGCGTTGCGTAATCTGCCTCGAGTGCGCCTTGGACAGCGAGTGGCTGCGAGAGGCGTCCCTGAAGATCATCGCCAACAACCCCACCCACAGCAAGGCCCTGCAAGCGGCCAATCTCAGTTCCGTGGCGATTAGAATCTACTTGTTGGACAGGGGGATCAAGTTTGGAGCGAAGATGGGCTCAGACCAGAAAATATTCAAGCGTGGGTATTTTTAGGGAGTGTTTGTGGGATGAGGTGGTGTGGGTTGGGGGAGTTGTAGGCGGTTGTGATTGTGGTTGTGGTTGTGGTTGGGGCGAGGGGGGTATGGATGGGAGATGTTTAAAAAGAGCAATTATTATAGCAAAAAGATTTGTTTCTTGTTAGTCGTTTACTCGTCTTTTATCTCAAGGACAACTTCACTAGTATCAATGTCAGGAACGTTGTTAACTTTCCTCAACGTCTCTAGGGCAGCTATTACATCGACGCCGTCTAATACACTGTCGTGCTTGTGGGTTGATATTAAAGTTTTGACCACTGTCCCTGTTGGTGGTTGAACGCAGCTCTCAGTAAAGCGTCCGTCACCTGGTTTCTTTTCAAAAGTTTCCATTGAGACGGTTCCAGGCTTAGTGAGGGTTACTCCATCGGCAGTGGGTACTGCGTTGCCAGCAACTACAATCGACTTTGGATAGCTGTCTTTGGGCTGGGACGGAATTAGGGATGATTTGAACAACACCGCGTCTGATAAGGCCTCCTTGACGTGCATCGCTTCAGCTCCGTCGGGTTCAACGAGACCATGGTCAGTCCAAGTCTTGATATCGTGCCAATCGACTCGTATTTCCTCCCCATGGGAATTCAGAAAGAGTCCCGCGGCCTCCGAGCGATAGGGGAGAATGTGGTAAGGCAGCGAGAAGGTTCTTTGCACCGCAGCGGACAAGATCTTCTTGTTTAACCCGATTTTTTTCCCCTGCGTGAGGTCAGGCAAGAAGGTTAGATTGCCTTTGAAGGGAACGGCGGCATATATTGCAGAATGGACGAGGGCAGGGTTTTTGTTAAGGCAGGAGAAGAGGAGGAGGCCTCCGTTAGAGTGCGCAATCACTTGAGGAGGTGTCCGAAGCTTCTCCAGGAAGCCGTGCAGGAGCGCAACAGTTTCGTTGTTGGATCGGCGCCAGTCGTAAGTGAACACGTAGAACGGGGTATGGGCTAAGACCTCCTCGGGGCCTTGAGCAAGGATCGGAGGGCCATACTCCGTCTCGAGCGTCTGAAGCAGGGGTGCATACACCCGAACTTTGAGGAGAGAGGAGAGGCAGGGGCCAAGCGGGTCCGACAGCGGAGGTCCTGGAATGACAGCGACAGGGGACTGTTGGTCCTGGACTCCTTCCGTCCACGTTGTAGGGAGCGAAAGATCGGGAGAGGACATTGAGAGGACATGCTTTAGCGTGAGGAAATTGTAAATTAATGTTTTGCTTTCGGTGAAATTGTCGACGAGGAAGCATCCTTTGTAGCCGTGAATGAAGACGACGGGAGGGCGGGTGTTGGCTTCGGGCATCAGATGTTAGCGAAGTCGGCTTGCTTAGCGATGGGTGAAGAGGACAGGAAGTTTGGGCAGGGACCAGATCAGGTGCTAAATAAGTTGTTGTAGGAACGCGGGGCCACTTCTCCGACTTGACGAAGAGGGCGAATTATAGACTGTTAAAGAGTGGGGAAATATTGTAAACGTTTCGTGACAAATTGGATGATGCTGAGATCAATTCCGCACATTTTCTGGCAAAAAAATTGGGCCTGCTGACCTTATCATACAAGTTCCTGAAAGCTACGAATAAGTTACGCATCACAACTTTCGCCTACTGTTAGGGTTAGGGTTAGGGTTAGGGTTAGGGTTAGGGTTAGGGTTAGGGTTAGGGTTAGGGTTAGGGTT
>BRXY01000285.1:0-19789 GCA_030267945.1 Triparma strigata
CCTAACCCTAACCCTAACCCTAACCCTAACCCTAACCCTAACCCTAACCCTAACCCTAACCCTAACCCTTGTGTATCGTCAGAGCAGTCTACGTCGCTTGTACTTCAAAGCCTGCTACAATGCAATAATTCTTAATAGGCGAAAGTTGTGATGTGTAACTTATTCGTAGCTTTCAGGAACTTGTATGATAAGGTCAGTAGGCCCAACTTTTAATGGAGGTCCACTGAAGTGAAAAAAAGTCTGGCACCTTTCAAGTTTAGGTCAGCACTTCTCCATGAAACTTTCGTATCTAAAATATATTCGCCGTCCATATACATCGTATATATATATCCCCTGAATTTACACTAAAAATGCCGAAAGCGGGCGTTGAATGTCCTGAAGCCTCTTCTTCGATTGATTGGCTTCAGGGGCCGACATTAGTTTTCATCATTTGCTCTTTAAGGCCACAAAACGGATCGACCGCGTTGATAACGCAGTCTAAACGATCGTCTACTCATGCCCCAACTCCTCTCTTCCCAACCGAATAACCCCTACTCTCTTCTGTCACTCTCTCATTGGCCTCCTTCCCTCCTGCATTACATCCGAACTGAAATACCCGCTCACCTTAAACCACTAACACAATGCTGCCCTTCACGCCGCCCTTCACGCCGCCTCTCTCGCCGAAATAAACAGCAACTACGACGACAACCATGAAGGTCCTCTCAGCTCTCTCTGCGACTCTCTCTCTCTCACTTCCTCTCATCGCTCAAGCCTCTACCTTCTCCCCCAACGGGGTCTTCATTGGCCTCTCCACCATCCTTGACGGCAAAACTTCTTCGGACTTTGAGGACATATACGTTCAGAACAATAACAACAACAACGACGACAATAATAACATCGACTTCGACGACGATGACAACGACAACGACGACGACGATGGAACTGCGGGCTTTTTTATTTCGGCTGGCAAGCAGCTCCTGAAACCCCGCACCTCCGTCACCCACGAAAACACAATCAACAGCAACAAGAACAGCAAGCCTACCGCGCCCCGGGCCGCCCGCTTCAAGGCTGCCGCTGCCGCCGCCCAATCCTCCAACAACAGCAACAGCAACAGCTACAACCGCGAGGCCTTCCTCAAGATGTCCTCCCTCATCCCCCGAGGAGGTGCCCAAACTACAAACCCTCTCTGCTCTGACTTCGCCAAGCAGTTCTTCGTCTCCGCCCTCGTCACGCTCATGTTCGAGGCTGCCATCGGGCACAGCCTGGAGTTCACGAAGATCTCGAAGCAGACCAACCCTCAAATGAGCGTCACCTCCATCCTCAAGAAGATCACTCAGGAGAAGGGCGTAGTGGGCCTCTGGGACGGCTTTGTGCCGTGGGGCGTCGTGCAGTCGATCGGGAAGGGCGGCTCCTTCGGGATGGCTCGCGGCCTCATCACCCCCGTCTTGATGGACCTGGTCGAACGCGGTCTGATATCTGACCAGAACGCCAAGATCCTGATCGGAGGTCTCTCTGGTGTGGTTCAGGGGTACATCCTGAGCCCCACCCTGCTGCTCAAGACCAGGGTCATGACCGACAGCGCGTTCCGCGAGAAGATGACCGGGCTCGCCACGATCATCAAGTCCTTCCAGGTCGGCGCCCGCGTCGTCACGAAGGAGGGAGGCTTCGCCCTCATGAAGGGCGCGAACGTCTTCGCCTTCAAGCGCTTCTTCGACTGGTCGACCCGCTTCATGTTCGCCGACATCATCGAGTCGCTCGTCCTCGCCCGCCAGGGTTCCCTCAGTCCCACTGACAAGATGGTCTGCAGCATGATCGGCGGCATGATCTCCTCGGTCGTCACGCTCCCGATCGACGCCTTGGTGGCCAAGATCCAGGACGCCAAGAAGGCAGGCCAGGGCGTCAGCCCGCTTGCCATGATAGGCCAGGAGTTCAAGGAGGGAGGCCTCAAGGGGTTGTGGAACAGTTACATGAAGGCCTGGGAGATCAGGGCCCTCCATGTCGGACTCACGACAGTCTGCCTGAAGACTTGGACTCCCCTGGCCTACGACTTGATCTTCGGCGAGAAAAGTTAAATTTGCTAAAAAAGTGCAACAACGCATCAACCCATCAAACCATATTAATAAAAATGGCGTTCGTAATTACCGTAATTAATGTAAGTGCCAGAAAACGTTGTATTTATAGTACTACTAAAGTGTAGCCCGTGTTTATTTTTTCTTCTACCTTGCTTCCTTTTGACCCTGGCCTGAAATCCAAATTCAACTCGGCTACCTCCGGAGCTTCCTTCCGACGTTAGGTCACAGCTGCCACATTATTTGTCATTTCTAAAAACGAAACGTCTAAACCCTGCTTAGCTTTGGACTCGCTTTCGCTCATAACTCACTCCTAAAATAAATAATTCTACCCAGCATTTTCCCACTCCCCCCAACTCCCAGAACCTCCGCCAAAAAACCAAATGATCTCCTCCACCCTCCTCTCCCTCCTCCTCCTCTCCCATATAACCCGCCCGACTGCCTCCCAGTCCGTTACAACCCTCCCCTCAACTGATGAGGAAGAATACTCGACCCTCTCAACGGCTTTCGACTCAGTCCTGCCCCAGGAAGTTTTCAACGAGGTCAAGAAAGAGTGCGACAGGTTCAACTCGCTCGGAGATGTGTACAACTTGGGCGATATGAAGTTCGGGAAGAAGAGCACGAACTGGCTGGCAATGAGTGAAGGAGTTGAGAGTGCGGAGGTAAGATAATCCGTCGATCTAACAGTCCCATCACAACAAAACTCCCCCCTCAGTCCGTGGTGTCCCTCCTCCCCAACCCTACCACCCCGCTAACCCTCACTTCCGTTCCTAACCCTCCGCTACAGCCCCGAAATTTTATCGAATATGCAATTCATCAGTTCTACGAACTAGGTAAAAAGTCACCCTCTAGATAACCCCCACTCAACCCAACACCATCCCCCTACTAACCACGAACCCACCACCACCGCCACCGCCACTCAACAGCTATCCCTGAACATTTCTATGGAGATAACTACAACATCAAGCACTATGATAAGCTCACCCGTTACTCTAAGTCCGACATTCAGGGCGCTGAGTGGTGGATTCAGGCCCGAAGCGGCAAGGAGGGCATCGGCTTCCACTACGACAAGGACGAGGCGTATGCGAGCAACTACATGACGATGAGCTTTCCCATCATTTCTACCATTACGTACTTGACTGACGCTGGCGCCCCCACCCTCATCCTGAACCAAACTAGTCTTGATGGAAGTCAGGAGTTCCCGGAGGTCCCCCACGAGGGTTTCTTGAGCTACCCGAAGGCGAACAGGCACGTTCTCTTCCGTGGCGACCTCAACCACGGTGTGAGCAAGACCCTTAGCCTGGACGAGGATCAGCCTAATTCTCGGGTGACCCTGTTGGTCAACTGGTGGACGAAGAAGCCTATGGAGCCGAACTGCATGGTTTTCACTGACGAGATTGCCAAGAAGTCCGGCTTTGTGTACCCCGACAAGGTCGCCAAGGTCGTTGAGACATCAAAATCCGTCGGGCCCAATAAGGTCAACTCGGAAACCACTCCTTTCCTCAACATAACTGACCCGAAGAATAAGAACACCAAGATGTACACTCGCCACATGGAACGCTTCCCCCCTAACGACGGCTTCCACTACGACATGCCGAAGCCCAAGGACCTCATTGCGCACACTCTCTACGCAATCAACTGGAGCTGGAACCACGTTTTCGGGACCGTCGGCATGCTGGACCTCTGGAACCAGAACCAGATATCTTCGCTCTTTCGCATTGCTGAACCGAAACTCATCGTCTTCATTCACGACGACCGAGACCTAGAGGGTACCTTCGGAATCAACTGGTGGCTTCAGCCCCTGGCGAAGAAGTACCAGGACAGGGTGAAAACGTACACAGCAACGAAGGAGAAGGCGAGCAACGCCTGGGGCGAGTTTGGCATAATTGAGAGCGACCTGCCCATAGCTGTTATGCACGACACCAAGACCAATCGCAAGCTCGTCCTCGAGCGTGGTTCTGTGTTTGGGGAGGACAAGGTGGAGGAGTTGATGAAAAAGTTCTTAGGCGAGTCCTCCTCCGATGAGTTGTAATGCTCTTAGTAATTCCAGTACCCATTTTCATATAAGTCAAATTCTTAGGTTCGTTTAGCTTTAGAAAGTTTAACATATTCTTTATTGTTACAGCGGTCATCCAAAAAGAATCTTGGGTTGACCAATTTCGGAAGTGTCTCTATCTTCCTTGTCTTTTTTCAGCGCGCGAAATTAATGTTACATGTGCTTACTCGCTCCCCTCCGTCGTCGGTACTTGCTAACGCTCGGGCCTCGCTTCGCTCGGCGCCCCCACGCCGCTATTCCTTCACTTCAACAAGTGCAGCCATTTTGGGGCCAGACAGCTTCCTATGGCTACTCCGACTCGCTTTCGTCAGCTGCTCCTTGTAAGCAGCCAACGTAAGCTTCCTCCGAACCGCTAGCTTCCTCTTGGCGATCAGTTCCAAATCACTCTTTTGTAAGCTTCCCGAGTTATCCGCGTCCATTTTCTTGAACTGGGCGTGAAGGTCGTCCAACAAGTTTTGATCAACCTTCTTCATGGTTTTGAGCATGAACTCGACAAACTCCAGCTGGCTGACCTCCCCGTCGTCGTCCGTGTTCATTTGCTCCAAGTCCTCGATGGTGAGTTCCCTCCCCATGAGCTTGGCGTTCGCCCTGTTGATCTCCTCCTCGATGAAGATGTTTACAATGCCCGCCAGAGCCTGACTAATCACGCCGACGCTGAGTGGAATGAAGACGATTGCTAGTGCCCTACTTGATTGCTCTTTTGGGGAGAACTCCCCGTACCCGATACTGGCCGCTGTAATGACGCACCAGTAGAGAGAATCTACCGGGTCCCAGCCCTCGAGGAAGCCAAAAACTAAGCTCCCGACGGTGAAGAGAGCGACGATGGGTATTAGCATTTTTCCGATCTTCTGGTAACGCTCCTTCTTGATGTCCTTTTCCCTCTTGTCCTTGGCATTCTTCTCTTTCGTAGCCATCTGAATCAGCTTCTTCTCCTTCTCCTCCTCAGAATCAGAGCTGTTGATTATGATATCTATGTCGCCCGATTTCTTCGTAGTGGATGGAGAAGATTGCAGCGCCTTGACCTGAGCCTGGACCATTTGCTGGCCTAGAATCTGGAGCGCGTAACCGATGATGGCAATTCCCAGGAGGCTGAAGATGCAAGCGAACAACTTGCTGGGTTTGTTCTCGTAGTCGGAGTTGTCGCCGTAACTACAGCCGGGGTATAGGTCGCCGTACCCGACCGTGGTGAATGTGACGACGGAGAAGTAGAGGCTGTCTACGACGGTCCACTCCTCGAATATGTACGAGAATGAGACCATTCCTATGAGCAAGTAAGTTACTATTATGCACGAGGCAATGAACGTCGTCCTGCGACAAGGAAAGGAGTGTTCAGTGTCATGACGTTAGAAACGACAAAGAAGGTGGCAGCAAAGACCTCTGTTAGCCTTCTCAGCTCGTCACTTCGCTCCTAGTATTTTTTTGGGCCTCACCTCTTGCTGGTTTTGACGTCGTCGTACACCATGTCAGACTTCCTCGATCGCCGTGTGGGGTCTGGGTTGGGTATCTTGTACGCATCCAGCTGCTTCCCGTGCTTCTGCACCTTCTTGCTCAAGGAGTCCCAGTTCTCTCTGCCTGATTTCATCGTCTGGGCCATCCCCCCCCCCGACTCAAGATCCCCCGACTCAAGATCCCCCTTCTCATCCTTGTCGATGCCCAAGAAGCCGAACTCGGAGGGATCATTGTGGCTTGCCATTCGCTGGAAGAAGCTTGACTCGGGCTTTGCCGTGGGGAACGGCGGGACTCCTTTTTTGTGGCCCACCTCCTTGGACTGCTCCAACCCTTTTGACACGGTAAGGACCTCCTTGCCAAACTTAAAGTCGTCCCCTTTGAAAATCGCACACCCTAGGAAGCTCCCGACATCGGTTGTGTCCATGTCCCACACCTCCAGCGTAAATACGACCTTGTTGAAGTCGAAGTGAGAGGGGGGGAACTCAAAGCACTCATCGTACCAGATGGGGTTGGCATTGTCGTGGACCACCCTTGTGCGGGATATCTCAACGCCCCCGACTTTTATGATAACGAAAGGGTCGGATTGGCCAAATCTGCGATAGTGAGAAGAAAGGTGTCAGAGATTTCGACGTTCACTGCGCAGCTAGGTGTACTCCCCCTCCCCCCGCACTCTCTCACCTATCTGCCTTCCCCAAACCCTTACAGCTCTCGATCTCTAGGTAAAGCCAAGTTCCAGAGCTTCGCTTGTCTTTGTAAGCTCGATCCTTCCCGTGGTTGTTGTGGACTACATCCAGCTCCCCCGCCGTGGGCTGCTGGAAGACGGTCGGGACGGCGGTCATGTTCAGGTCATGCTCGACCATCTCCTTCTCCATATCAAAAAACCGTCCCCCTACCGATATCTCCCCTTGCACAATTGACTTCGAAACCCCCAGTCCCGTCAGCCAGCGCGTTCCGTCAGACGCTGCTCGCTTTATCGAATCGAGAGCTGAGCTTTTCGACAATGTGGAGCCACTGGAGCCGTCTTCGGCCTTTGAGTTGGGGGAAATGGTCACGCCAACCATGGTGGGCTTCGGGCGACCTGCGAAAAAACGGTCGCCCGGCACAAGGAGGGGGGAAGGGGTGGAAACTGGTTGGGGGAGAGCAAACGGATTTCACAAAAGGCTAGAAATCCACTGCCTCGGAGGGGGCTGCGACGAAGGGGAAAGACGATGTTACCCGGAAGGTGATGAGCCTACGCGGAGACTTATGGGGAATTGAAGGGTATCTGCTACGGACAGTGTTGTGAAGTTTCAGGAAAGTGTCAACTTCGACGCAAATAAGCGTGGAAAAGAGCAATGCTAGAGACTTTTGTGTGGGAGAGGTGGGGTGTTAGAGATAAGGGGCTCCGATTTTGGACAATTGCCTGAAATCTTAGAATTTTTGAAGATGGACGCTCCACTGAAAATTGTCGCCCTGGTGCCGATGAAGCACGATTCGGTTCGCGTGCCGAGGAAGAACTACCGGCCGCTGCTGAATCGACCCTTGTTTCACTGGATTTTAACTTCTCTGAGCAAAGGTGCGGCACTCTCTGTTCGTCAACTAGGCCAGGGGTTGCCCTCACCGCTCGCGACTTACCCTATTTTCACCCTCGCGCCCTCTCCCTACTTGTGTCTTATCCAGTTTCGCTAATAACTCAAATTGTCGTTGACACGGATTCTCCTGAGATCACTCATTCCATCAAGCGCTACTTCCCTTCCATAGTCGTCATTTCTAGGCCTCCGCACCTGTGCAATGATCCTCCGATGAACGAAATACTGATGCACGACACGCAGGTCATAGACGCTGATATATACTTGCAGGTGAGAGGGCGAGCTCGAGTGAGAGCCATCCCCGGGCACACAACCTTGATAAAAGTTATTATTATTGTAGTCGACGGCGGAAAACAAACCTCTAACTTTTAACTTGTGTCTGAACTTGGTCTCACACTTCACATACAACAGACGCACAGCACGAATCCCTTCCTCTCCCCTTCGACGATCACCTCGGCCATTCAAAAGTTCCTCTCCTCAACACCCGCCTATGACTCCCTCTTCTCTGTGACCCGAGTCCAAAAGCGCCTCTATTCACAGCTCGGAGTTGCCGTAAACCACAATCCGAACATTCTCCTGAGGACGCAAGACCTGCCGCCTGTGTACGAGGAGAACAGTTGCATTTACATATTCAAGCGTTGCCATTTGGCTGAGTTGCGAAATAGGATAGGCCACCGACCCTTCATGTTCGAGACACCTCCTGAAGAGAGCTTTGACATCGACACAGAGGTTGAGTGGCAGCTGGCGACAAAGATCGCCGAGGAGGTAATGCAGTAGCAACAATAACAAAATCAACAGTACGTATACTCACACCACCTCCCACACCTCCCAACAGTTTTATAGCGATATGCATGGCTTTGATGACCCCGACCCGGACAAAAACTCGACTGTGCTTGGGGTAGAAAAGGTGGAAGGACAGACTTACGAGTTCAACAAGAACACGGTCCTGATCACTGCGCCGTATATGATGCCGCACGTGAAACGTTTCGTCCCGATTCTGGAGAGCTTCGGGCTGCGCGTGGTGGTCGCTGACGTGGAGGAGAGGTGAGAAGCTGTCTCCATCCCTCACTCAGTCTCCTCGTTGCTGCCACCGCCACTATATGCTAACTTGTCTCTTTACCCCAACCCCAGGCTCGAGGAGAACGACCTTCTCCAGTACGCCAACAAGTTCGACGCCGTCATCTGCGGCGACGATCGGTTCACTGAAACTGTGTACCAGGCTTGCGCCCCGAGGCTGAAGGTAGTCAGCAAGTGGGGGACGGGAGTGGACTCGCTGAGCCCGAGCATAGCGCAGAAGTATGGGGTGGCGGTGACTCGCACCCCTGGAGCGTTCACGAAGCCCGTGTCCGACAGCGTCATTGGCTACATTTTAGCATTCGCGAGGCAGCAGCCAAAAATGGATAAGGCAATGAAGAACAACGATTGGACGAAGATATACGGCAGCACCATTGGCGAGAAGACGGTTGGAGTGATCGGAGGTGAGCGAAAAAAGCCGAAGCGAAAAGAAAATTACTATTTTAACTCTCTAACCCGTCGCCCCTCCGCTCACAACCAACCCCCAACCAACCCAGTCGGACAAATAGGGCAGGCCGTCATGAAGAAATTGGTGCCGTTCGGCTGCAAACTTCTTGGTTACGACATCGCGCCCGTCGAATCGAGCTTTTTGAAGGCCGTCAAGGCGACGATGACGACCTTGGACGAGTTACTGCGAACTTGTGACTTCATAACAATTCACTGCGAGTTGAACGAGCAGTCTCACCACATCATCAACACAAACAATATCGAAATAATCAAGAAAGGTTGCATTTTAATCAACACGGCGCGTGGACCCTGCGTGCAAGAGGAAGCGGCTGTTCTAGGCTTGCGGCGCGGAATCCTCGGCGGAGCTGCGTTCGACGTCTTCGAATCTGAGCCCCTTCCCAAGTCTTCTCTTCTCTCGGAATTCGACAATGTAATGCTGGCGCCACACAACTCGAACCAGTCTCCCGTAGCTCACGAAAATGTCCACTGGAACAGGTGAGAGGCTGCGAAGGGCGCATTTACTGGATATTGAAGGCTGTCTCCGAGACTTCTGCACTACTACACTATTCTAACTCGTCACTTCGCAGCATTCGAAACGTCTTGATGGAGCTGAAGATTCCGTGGGAGGACACCAAGTCGGCCATCGACTTCGACTCGTACTCCTCCCTCGGCACCAAATTTGAAACCTCCTTGAGCGAACTGGGGAAGACGCCCAAATCATCGGACGCCGGTTCTAAGAAGTACGCCATTGTCACAGGAGCACTTGGGGGCATCGGCTCGGAAACTGTGCTCTGCCTCCAAGACAAGGGTTACACGGTCATCGGTCTGGACCGACGGGACCCTAACTCCGTCAAGAATGCACGCAACGTTAGCGATCACTTCTTCAACGTTGATATTGCCAAGTTTGTCGCGATGGAGAAATGCCCGGACACAATCAAAACCCTCGAAGCAGTGAAGGCCCAGCTCGCCGGATCCCTTCACCTTCTCGTGAACAATGCCGCCCACCAAGTCGTCAAACCTTGTGAAGCCATAACGAGCGACGATTGGAGGGAGACGATGGAGACCAACGTCCACGCTCCGTTTGCCCTCACCCAGTACTTCCTTCCCGAACTCAAGGCCTCGAAGGGCAGCGTCGTCAACATTGCCAGTATCCACGCGAACTTGACGAAACCGGGCTTCGTAGCTTACGCTAGTAGCAAGGGTGCCCTGGTGAGCCTGACAAAATCAATGGCGATAGATTTGGGCCCTTCTGGTGTTCGCGTGAACGCGATTCTTCCCGCCGCGGTATCCACCCCCATGCTTATGGACGGCTTCAAGGACAACCCTTCGGGCTACGACAAGTTGGCCAGCTTCCACCCAATCGGAAGGATAGGAACTCCCCGAGAGGTTGGAGAGTTCGTTTGCTTCTTGAGCAATAGTGTAGACGCCGGATTCGTTACCGGAAGTGCATTGGCGATTGACGGGGGCATAGGGGGGCGGCTTCAAGATCCTGTATAGTATTGAACTGAATCAAATAAATGACAATAAAAATCGCGAAATATTTTTCTCGTTGTAACTTCCTTATTACTTTTTACTCTCTTTGTCTTGCTCGGCCTCCATTAAGGCCTTGACGTCGTCTGGAAGGCCTTCATCTTTGTTTTTCTTGGACTTGAACACTCCAGCCCACCTGCTCTTCCTCGGGCTCTTGATCTTGGGGGGATTCGGATTCGACATGCGGGGCGCTTCCTCCTCCACCTCCACCTCCTCATTCACCTCCTTGACAACCTCCTTCTCCTCCACCTCCACCTCCTCATTCACCTTCTCGACAACCTCCTTCTCCTCCTCTTTAGCCGTCTCTTCGACCTTCTTTATCTTCTCGACCTCCTCGACCTCTGGGGGGCCGGATGAAACCGGGAGGAGGGAAGCTACCGGCGGCGGCGGTCTGGGGGGGTGTGGTGCTGGTTCGGGAGCTTTGGGCCTTGCGGCAACTGGCAGAGGAGCCTTCATGACCTTGGGTATCACGGGTTCCTCCCCATGAACAGCAGAAATCTCGCCGGTAGGATTCAACACGGCGGCCGTGTACTTGCCAAACGCGGGCTTCTTCGCGCTCAAGCCTGCCTCACTCGTCCTGTGGAGTGTCCTCCACTTTTCCTCGTTCTTTGCAGGGACGTAGGTGGTGCCGTAGCCCCCCTTGCCCTTCTCTGGTTTAGGGACAACATACTTCTTAGGGCTAGAGACGGGCGAGCCAGGAGGCGTCGGTGCGAACACGCTGTTCAAAAACTTGAAAATCTTCTTCTTTAAATCTGCGCCATACTTGGCGTCCAACATAGCGGAGAAGGTCTCGTTTTCCTTCGCTTCCTTCGCGCTCATGCCGATGAGACCGTCGTACATCTCAAGGCTGTCCGAGACGTCTCTGATGCCCTTCAGGTAGGCTTCGAAGCCACCTCTAGCCCATTTCCACGACGTTTCTTCTTTGTTGCCGAATTGCTCATCGTGTTTGAGGGCCTTGATGCAAAAGTAAGCCCTTGCCTCTAGCTCGAGTTGCTTCGCTGTCGCATACTCCGGGCTCTTTTGATCCCGGGCCTTCGGCGGCAGCATGGTCGTCCAAAGCTGCCCGAATTTCTTTGGCTCGCCGGCGTCATAGGCCTCGAGAATGGCGGCCTTGGCGGCGGCGCCTGTATCTACGGCTGTCATAATGCTCTGGTTGGTATTGGTGGTCAGATTCGAGATGGCTTTTAGCAGAACCGCCTGGTCGGCAGCCTCGATTTTCATCTTTGCCAAGTCGACCTTGCTGAGAAGCTCCATGGCGGCCAGACTGTGGACGCCGGTTTGGTAGAAGAGGTTCTTATGGTGAAGCATCTTTATGTTCTTGAGGAATTCCCTAACACGCTCCCACTGCGACTTATCGAGAACGTTGTCGTGCTTGCCGGGGGAGGGAGATCTTCGCGTCTTGTGTGTTGAGCTCTTGTTAATCACATCGAAAATGGTGCCCCTCCTGTTGCTTCCCTTCCCTCCAGACCTGGAGGTCGGAGAACCAGGCGACCAAGTCTTCGCCGGGCTCGCCGACGCAAAGTTGATCTTCCTCGGGCTGGGGGATGCCCTCGTGAAGCCATCGGAATGCCCCAGACCATGAAGATCATGGGGGGCTAATCTGCCACCCCCCGTCGTTTTAGGGCTTTGCCTCACACTCCTGCCCGCCGGCGAAGAACGAAAGTCGTGCCTCGCCACGTCCAAAAGGGCGGTGGGCCTCCTAATAGCTTTCGGCGCGATTTCCTTCACCTTGAGCTCCTGCAACTTGAGCATGGCGACGAGTCCGGTGACAGCAGTTCTATTCGGCTTGGTGAGAGCTTCCTGGATTTCCTGCTCTTTCTTGATTTTCTCGATGATTCCCGAAACGCCAAGCTTTTTACTTGGAGCCCTGTTAGACGGGGGTGTTGATGCCGACCTAGCCAGGGTAAACCTTCTTTTCGTGGGCTCCACTTCGGTTTCCGCGGCCTTTTCTTGCTCCCAGGGGTGGCTCTTCGCCGGAGACTTGTAGTTGCCTCCAGAGCCGTATCCAGAGGAGCTAAGATCTGGGTGCAGTCTATTGAACCTGAGCTTGGTAGGGCTCAAACTAGCAGCGCTTCGAGGTTGCAGCCTTTGCCTGCGCTTGTAGAGGTGCGAGTTGGTTTTCTCTGGCGACCAATCCAAGAGGTTGCCTCTCATTCTGTTCTCTCGCTTTCGCTCCTGGGGCGACCGGAGGCCTCCTCTGAAGCTAATCCTCTTGCTGTTGGGCAAATTGTCGTAGTGGCCGCCACCGCCACTACGACTGCCGCCACCGCCTGAACCCCATGCACGTCGTCCGCTGGCAGGGTTGGACTTTGGTCGCAATCTTTTCGGCCTGGGGCTGGTGTATGCGAACGTATTTAGCGCATTAGCGTTTTTGGTGAAGGTCTCCGAGATACTATCCGGAAGATTGCTGGTCCTCTTCTTGACGTTTAGGCGGTCGCGAATGTCTAGCCGCGAGGCGCCCTCTCTGGGCCCGGCCCTTGAGGTCGTGTCGTACTTTTTCACTAGCTGCCGTGCCTTGGCTTTCTCTTCTGCCTTTTGCATCGCCTTGACCTTGGCCAGAATGCCCAGCTTCTTGTTGATGGTGACAACGCCGTCCCTTTCCCTTGAGACGCCCATCTCCTCCGAATGCGCGCAGTAAGAAATTGTAATCTTCCCTCGCTCGATGCTTGGGCCCTCGAGGAAGTATGTGTGCTTCCTGGCCAACTGAGATTCCAAGACATCGGCGCAGAAAATGCTGAAATAGCCTAGCGAGGTGTTGGGTTTGCTCGGGTCGCTGTTTTCGTCGTACACCGTCCCTTCGAAGTGGTGAATGACCCAGTTGTCGAACTCCATTGCGAATTCCTCCTCCCAATCTGGGTTGTTGTTCGCCTCGACTATGTTCGTCTTGTATTTGCTCGAGGTGAGCCTCTCGCCCGCTTTGGTTATCGGCACCAACGTCAAGAAAGGGTCCGAGGGACCACTGCCGTCCTCCTTGGAATGGAAATCCATGCCCTTCCATATCTTGAAGGTGGCCTTGTACATATCGCTCCTCGCGGTTTTCTTCGGTGTCTTCGAGCGCCCTCTGTTAGATACTGGAGATTTGTTTCGGGGTGAGCCAGTGGCCTTGAGAAAGCCAGGGACGCTGCCCATTCCCCTAACGTCACTAACGTCGTCAACGGCGATGCCGAATTCGGACAGATGTTTCTCTCTTTCTTCCCAGTTGTTTTCTTCTTCGCTGGGCTCGTCAGCTTCGGATTCCCTCTGCAGGAAGAATTTCTGCGACGAGCGAAGCGATTCGCAAGGGAGGAGGTGTTCACAGCGTTAGATTGATATCGTGGCGAAGTTGGTAGTAGGTACGTTACGTGCACCTTCTCACCTTCTTCTTCTTGGAGGGGGACTTGGAGCGTTTCTTGGGAGACTTATTCTTCTCGTTAAACTTGAAAGTCAAGTGATTTCCGGATTTGGACCTGTCCATCCTCTTGCCCTTCCTGCCCCTGTGAGGCGAAGGGGATGCATTGGCTTCTTCTTCTTCCTCCGCTGGTAGAGGAGAACTCTTCATCATCTTTGTCTTCCTCTTTGTCATACGCTCGGCGAGGGGCTTCTCGATCTCCAGGAGCCTGGCGAGGCAGTTGGCGATCTCGACCTGCAGAGGTAAGTTCTTGCACTCGCCTACGGACTGGAGGAGAGCGTTGACCACCTTATGGGACGACTTGAGCTTCCACAGGGCGGAAAGCTTGGTGAAGGCCTGCTTGTCCTCGAATGCCTTGAGGTTGGATACTTGCCCCACTTCATCCTTCATCCTCTGAATCAAGTCTTCCAGGCTCTCGCGCTGGGCTCGTCCGAGAGTCCTCAGGTCGTCGATTGCCGTTCCCTTGGGAGGGATGTCGATCAAGCACGATAAATTGCTCGAGGTCACCGAGGCCGTAGCCTCAGTAGAGTTGGTGTGGTTGGACTCGAGAGCGGGAGGCTCGGCGGGAGGCCTGCCGTCCCTAATCGCGGCCTCGTTGATGCAAATTTGGACCGACTCCATCCAGTCGTCCCTGTCCTGCTCGGTGTAAGCGTTGAGCTCGTACGTCCTCTTGTCGGCGTCGGTTATGCTGAAGTCGTACTGGACCGCCCTGTTCTTGTGCACCTGCTTCTTGGAGCCCTGCATGTAAGCTCCGTTGAGAATGATGGTTCCCTTGGCGCGCTTCTCCTGCTTCTTCCAATTCTCGATGTCCCTGGGTTGCTTCGAAAAGTAAACGAGGCGAACTTGCTCCTCGGGGCTGTGCGAGTGCGACGAGCGAAGCGAGTCGCATTGGAGTTGCCGTTAGCTCTCCGATTGCTCTATCCTTTGAATATCTTCACGTGGGGGTTATTGCTCTCTCACCTATCCAAATCTACCGAGAGGACGAAAAAACGCTTCTTCCAGTTGTGTCTGTAGGCCCCCTTCTTCAGGAGGAAGCCCTGGCTCACAGCGCCGACGTTGATGTGCTGCCCGCCGGTCCTCTCGAGCTCGATATTGCGCTGCTCCATGTTCTTCTTGCGCCCCGCGCCGTTCTCTAACTTGCTGGCGATCGACAGCCGCTTGCGCTCCATCCTCTTCTTGGCCTGAGCTTCCTGCTCTTCCGGGGTCATTGAGTTGGTCTCGAAGAACTCAATCGCCGAGGTCTTGCTCTTCAGGATGTTGCGCTGCACGAGGTCCTCCACGCTCGCCCTTCTTTTGAGCTTCTTCTCCAGGACATTCGCGGCGCTTATCTTGGGCGTGAAGGGGCAGCAATCCAGGACGTTTCCGTCCAGAGATATGTTGATGGCCAGTTCCTCGTCATTGACCTGTTGGAGTTGAAATTAGGGCTGCTGTTAGAGGGAGTTTAGGGGGGGAAGAGGCTGTTAGGGGGGCCTTGACCTCACCTGCTGCTCCCCGTTGATCTTCCCATACTTGCTCACGAACGCCTGCACATCATGCTTCCCGCACGAGTCCTGAAAAACCACGATCCACGCATACGCGAAGTCCCTCGACTCAATGCAGAAGTTGAACGCGCCTTTCGTGGGGTGCAGGATCTGCCACTGGCAGGCAAAGTCGGAGACAGGGGCGCCTTCGAAGGCGGGGTTTTCTTCCATGAGCTTTATGGTACACTCTTCGAGATTCATTACCGTTCGGGAGTGAGCAGCGGCTTCACCTTCACTGTTCGGGTCGGTGGTACCGTAGCACGCAAGCGTCCCTGCTGAAATCTCGAACCACATCTTCTCAAAGTTCTGAAAGTTCCGGGTCACCGAGGGTTAGGGCGTTTTCTTATGTTCCTCCCTCGTCCAAAAAAAATTCTCACCTTCCGACGTGCCGGCGACGATGACACCCCACCGACACGACTGTCTGGCATCGAACAATTCAACCACCCCTTCTTGTACCTCTTGACGGGGAGCTTGGTGTGCGTGCTCGCCTTCCCGTCTCTGTTGACGTACTTTCCCATCTTCTGTTTAACCTCGTAAGTGACTCGATAAGTTCCGTCTCCGTTATCGACGGCTAGAGGGGTTGGGGGGGAGGGGAGGGGGGAGGGGGGTTAGGAGGTGTTTTGAGTCGTCGAAAAACGTCCGAATTAAAATTATGTATCCACGGCGTCCGTCGCGTTCGTTTCCATTTTTTCTGCGGTTTTAGAATTACCTCACCTGAACCTTTATCTACGGCGCGACCTGTTGTCGTTATGCCGATGTTAGCGCCACCCACCGAACACCTATTCCCCCAGTAATCGTAGGTATTAATAATAAAACTGTATGGAGGGGGGGATTGGGGGGGGGGGGGTTAGGGTTGTTATTCGTAATATAATAAGTCTTCAAAATCAAAAGCTTCGTTCCTCCCTAAAACCCTCTTCTCAAAAACACCGCTTCAGTACCCCCTTCACTCACCTAGCTTCCTCCCCAGGACTACAAAGCCTTATCCCCCCCCCAACCCCCCTCGAATACCTATAACTCGGCACCCCAGGTTTAACGTTAATCTCAATAGGCTCAGCTTTAATTTCCCCTAAATTGTTAAGCGTTTTACTTATTTCAAGGACGTATACACCTGAACGGGTTAAACCGAACGATATCGTACATGAGGAAGGGGAGGTTTGAGTTACGGTTGCATTCGTTATTCTCGAACTTTCTTCCCCTTCGTCGATTTTAGGTGAGAGGTTGGCTATTATACTTTGGCCGGGTTTTAAAGGTGGGGTTATATCAGTTAGGTTGACGTGGGTGGGGTCGCCTGCTAGGCAGGAGGTTAGGGCTGGGCCGGAGGATATGAAATGGAGGGCGGCGTTGGGGGAGGAGTAGCCGGCGAGGATTTCGGCGTGGGAGATTGAGGGGGTTAGGGGTGGAGGGGTGGACATTGCGGGGGAGGGGGGGGAGGGGAGGGGGGGAAGGAGGGGGGGGGGAGGTTGAGACGGTTAAAGAGCAACGCTGATCTGGGGCTTGGAGCTTGTCAGAACGTCCGAAGAAGGTGGCAGTATGAACGAGTGAATGTGGTGTGTTTAGAAGGTCCGGGTATTGGGTTCGCCTTTTGATGAAACGAATGGAACGGCACGTTAAGGGTACTAATTACTGATAGGGAAAAATCCTCCAAAAAGCCGGCAAGGGGGAGATTTTTGAGGGAAAAATGAAACGAGACAACGGAAGCGTGCGGGGGGTCTGCTGCTGATTTGCTTGTGTACTATTTGCTTAATTTTAATTAAATGCGATAACTTTGCGTTTCTAAAAGTTTTTCTGTCCTTGTGGATCGTTGCGGTGTCGAGGCGAGGTTGAGGTGAAGATGTTTACGTGCGAAGTAATAGTCCGTGCCAGGTAATAGCTCCATACCTTTTACCCTAAAACAAAAAACAGTTTCTTATACAAAATACAAAACGCCTCATCGTAAATAAAGGTTAATCACGCTTCCTCTTCCTCCTCCTCCTCCTCCTCTCCTAAAACGTCCAACTCCCCTCCCTCCACCTCCTCCCCCCCCCCCAACCCCCCCCCCTCAAACCCCACCATAAGCTCACACATCCCCTGCGTAAGTCTTTTAAGTTCCTCTAGCGCTAGTTCCTTCTGGGATTGGAGGTGGGACGTTAGGAGACTGTGCGATTTTATTTCCTGAGAACATTATTGAGACGAATATTTAGGAGGGGAAACAAAATGTGTGCGTGTTGTTTCAAAAACAAACTCTCGTTAGAAAACAAACAATAAAACAATAAACATATAAACATCGTTTAATTAAACGGTCCCCCCCTAAATTCTCACCTCTCTCATAGCCATTTCCCTAACGTAAAACCCCTTATTCAAATTCCTATTAACAGCTTCCATTCTCTCCATACCCTTTCCTTTCTTCAACTCCGTAATCTCGTTCTGACATTTTCGCAAATCGGAGGTTAATATTATGTTGGAGTTCTCGAGATCTTGAGAGTGTTGAGACTGAGATTCGAGGGAAGATAGACACGTGGCTTGTTGGGCTAGGGATAGGTTGAGGGAAGATTTAAGCTCGGAGATCTGAGAGTGGAGGGATTCGATGAGGGAGGGATCTGGGGGGGTGGAGAGGGCGGAGGTCGCCTCGTCGTCGAGCTCTTGGATTAGGAGGTTGTTTCGTTCGACTTCGAGGATTAGGGACGCGTTGTCGGATTGGAGGGTTGAGTTGTTTGATTCGAGTTCTGAGACACTCTGTTTGAGGGAGTCGACTTCTGAGATTCTAGATTGGAGGCTAGACTGGAGGGATTGGACTTGGGAGGAGAGGGAAGTTATCGTCGCTGTGAGGGACTTCTTCTCTTCTGCGTGTAGGCGGAGTTTTGCCATCATAGAGGACATGGTAGTGTTGACACGGTTTTGAATGGCCGTGAGTTCGTTGTCGTTGTTGTTGTTGTTGGTCTTCGTCCTGTTGGTCTTCTTCTTTTTGCTATTATTGTTACTGTTATTGTTACTATTACTATTGTTTTGTTGCTCAGTATAGATTTCACTCCATTGTTCATAGTTTAATGCCACATCTTGTGCCACATCCTGTGCCACCGCACTCTGTGACATGGGTATCGATGAAATAGAAGTAGTAGTACTCTCAGGGGAACGATCACTAGTAGTAGTAGTAGTATTATTATTACTAGTAGTAGACGTAGGATGCTGATGTAATGGAGGCTGTAATGGAGGATGTAATGAAGGAGGACTTTCAGAATACATGCTAACGAAGCTTGCCTTGGTGTTTTTGTCGAAGAACGGAGCCAAACCGAGTGACGCCAATTATCGACAATATCAATATTCACAATTCACGGTGAATCGTTAATTAAAGATTAAGATTAATACGTTATGATGAGGCCAAATTAATGAAGCAATCATATCCCTGTGAACTTTGAATTTTGCTCTGAAATTGTTCAGACTTTAGCAGACTTTATATAAGGTACGTCACGTTAATTAGAATATTTCAAAGCATCAACGTATACTCATCAAAACGAACAGTGTTAGTAAATGCCTCGTTTCCTTTATAAAAAAAGAAATATTACACAGTTTGTAACATCTGAATTGTCGTCCTTTTCTCCAACAAACTTTTGTATTAACAATTCATCATATTAACGATCGCTTTGTTACACGCTTCACTAGTGCTTTTCAGATATGCTAGCATCTAGTAAACAAGAAGTCATCCCAGGGATGGCTGAAGCGAAGAAGGAGAGAGAGAGTAGGGAAGGTGAGAGAGAGGCTTTTGGGACATGGGGGGAAGTGTGTGTGCTCGATGATGAAATATTTAAAAGCTTAGTGGATCTGACTACGGCGACTTCCACGTGCATACGTATGAGGAGCGCTTTGAAGAGAGACCAGGAAGCTCATTCTGTGTCCCCAATAATGCGACTGAGAGCACACACGCGCCCCTCAAACGCCAACCCCAAAACAAACACCGCAACATCTAACAAACCCTTCCCCCCCCCCAAATCCCCACTTTTAAAAAAGCCGCCCACGCTTCCCAAACCTCAACCGTAATCTCCAAGCTCCAAAAGATCTACAAGTCAAAAGTCCTCCCCTTCGAAAAGCGTTACAACTACGCTTACTTTTTCTCCCCCGCTTTGTCTGACGCGGAGTTTCTGAGCAAACCTCAGGTTATGCTTGTGGGGCAGTATAGCGTTGGGAAGACTACTTTTATAAAGTATTTGTTGGGGAGGGATTTTCCGGGACAGAGGTGAGAAGGGGGGGGTTGGAAGGTTTCTTTGAAGAAGAGGAGTTGTGGGGAAAGCTCGAGATGAAATATTATATACCCCGGTTAACATCTGACTACGGCGACTTCCACGTGCAATACGTAAGAGAAGCGCTTTGAAGAGAGACCAGTATGTCCATTCTGTGTCCCCAATAATGCGACTGAGAGCAAACCAACACAACACATGTACAACCATTGCCACCTTCCAACAACACAACAACAACAAATCTAAAAACACCTACCACTATCTTCCCCCCCACCCCACACACACCCCTTAGAATCGGTCCCGAGCCAACAACCGACCGTTTCACCGTCGTAATAAACGGCCCCGAGGAGCGCACCATCCCCGGCAACGCCCTCAGCGTCCACCCCAGCGTCCCGTACCGCGGTTTGGAGAGGTTCGGTGTTAACTTCTTGAACAGGTTTGAGGGGAGCGTTATGCCGAGTTCGGTACTTCAGGTGAAACGACGTCCCCCCCCCCCCCCCC
>BRXY01000285.1:19805-66332 GCA_030267945.1 Triparma strigata
CCCCCCCCCCCCCCCCCCCCCCCCCCCCCCCACAACAACAACACCTCCAGAAAATCTCCCTAATCGACACCCCCGGCATCCTCGCAGGCGAAAAGCAACGCCTCGAGCGCGGTTACGATTTCACTTCCGTCGTAAAATGGTTCGCCGAACGCGCCGACCTAATAATCGTCCTCTTCGACGCTCACAAGCTCGACATATCTGATGAGCTTAAGAATGCGATTGACGCTTTGAAAGGTCATGATGAGAAGATTAGGTGTATACTTAATAAGGCTGATCAGATTGATAGACAGAGGTTGATGAGGGTTTATGGGGCGCTGCTTTGGTCGATGGGGAAGGTTATAAGTACCCCGGAAGTTTTGAAGGTTTATGTTGGAAGTTTCTGGTCGGAGCCTCTACAGAATCTCGAGGTGAGGAGGTGTTAACATTCTGCCTTGTATATTTGTTTTTTCCGTTTACGTACTAACTTATTTTTTTATTGTTCGCGCCCCCCCCCTCCAGAACAAAGATCTCTTCGAAGCCGAGGAGAACGACCTCATGAACGACCTCCGCATGCTCCCTAAGCAGTCCGCCGTTCGTAAAATAAACGAGCTCGTTAAACGCATCAGGAAGGCGAGGGTACTTGGGTACCTCATAAGCCACCTTAGGGCGCAGATGCCTTCTATGATGGGGAAGGAGAAGAAGCAGAAGCAGCTTATTGAGGATCTGCCTAACCAGTTTAGGTCGGTTATGAAGAAGTATAACCTCGCGAGCGGTGACTTTCCGGACATGGAGGCTTTCAGGGATAAACTCAAGGAGTGCAAGTTCACCGAGTTCAAGACTTTGAGGTGAGATATTGTCACGTGCGTGAAAAATCTTCGTCGAATATTTCTCCGCCACTCTAACGCTGTTCGCCTTCCGCTCAAAAACAAATAGCACTTCGCTGATGGCCGACCTCGACAAGGTCCTTTCCAAGGACATCCCCAACCTCATGGACGCCCTTCCTAACGAGAACGACTCCGCCGAAGTCCTCAACATGAAGTTCGCCGCTCAGAACATGGAAGAGAACCACTCGGAGGTTCCCATCAACATAAGGTGAGAGCTCTACAAGCCTCCTCGCACGGTGCACGTTTCTGACGTCGTCTCTCCGCTCCCTGTGCTCCGATTTGCTTCAACTCGACAGCTCCCACAAATTCAAGAACACCGGCAACGCCAAGCTCAACCCCTTCGGAGCCGACGAAGACGACGAAGAGGACTACTGGGCCCTCCAGGACGAGGCCGAGTTCTACCGCTCAAGGTTCCGCTCCCTCAGCCCCAAGAACGGCTTCATCGACGGCGAGACTGCCAGGAACGTCCTCCTCGAGTCTTCACTCTCGAAGTCACAGCTCAGGGCGATCTGGAACCTTTCCGACATCGACAGGGACGGTAAGCTTGACTTTCACGAGTTTGCCCTTGCGCTTTACCTCGCTGATTTGGCGGAGCAGACAGGCAATGTTCCGGACAAGCTGAAGAGGGAGGAGGTGAGAAGAAACGCGAACGCGCAATCCTTGGTCGAAAATATTAACCTGTGCTTCGGAGCAGGTTCCACCAAACAAGAGGAGTTACATCAAGGACAAAAGTCAGGCGTAAAGAAAAACAAGCAAACGCCCCCCCCCCCAACGTTCAATTTATTTTATTTCACAAAATCACAAATCCTATTTTTACACTCGTTTCTGCTTCAAAAGCAAATCCAACTCCTCCTCCTTCTTAGACTTCTTCTCCTTGTTGATGCCCGCCTTCCTGTGTCGCTTCTGCCTCGCCGTCTTAACGGTAGCCTTTGCCTTCAAGTTCTCCACCTCCCTCCTCCTCTGCTTGTTCCTTATGGCTGAGACCATGGCCTCGGCCGTTCGCTCCTGGCTCATCTGTCCGCTTCCGGAAGCCGCGACTCCTTCGGTGCTTATCCCTACAGATAGCTTGCGCTGGAACGCCTCGACTGAGAGGCCGTAACGGCGTTTGTCGTTGTGGGCTTCGCCGTTGGCTCCGCGGGATTTAAGGTTCCTCTCGCGGATCAGGGCCTCTGCGGCCATCTTTTCCTTCCACTTTTTTATGGGGTCGCCGTGCTTTTCCCTGTAAACCTTGTGGTATACTTCCTCGACGTGCTTCTTTATGTCTTCCCTACCTCCGAAAGACGACCAGAACATGAAGAGGGGTATGTCCTTCTTGAAGTCGACGCGCGCTTCGGCCTTCGGCCTTTGCACGTCGCCCTTTAGGCTCTTCAAGTTGAGGGCCTTGAAGGCTTCCTCTGACGTGAACTTGACCATGGCCTTTTTCTTCCGATCCTGCGACGGCGACGAGCGAAGCGACGAGTTAGAATAGGGTAGGCGTATTTCCAGCGCCCGAGCATAGAGACGTCGTATTCCTGGCTCGTCGCTTCGCTCCCAGTTCGCTCCCTCAAAAGTCGTCTCACCTCCAAGATCCTGTTCTCAAGCTCGCTGATGTTTTGGATGTGATGGGCTCTAGCCACCTTCAGCACGTCGCACAGCGCGCGTCTCTTGTCGTGCCGCGACAGCTTCTCCAAATGCATCGCCGCCATCAAATTGTTGCTGAGGTGCTTCTTGTCCCTCTCGGACTGAAGGAGCGTGTCCATCTTCTTGTCCATGATCGACCACAGGTCGCAGGTCGAGTTATAAGCCCTGACCAGGGTGGGGTCGATGTCGGAGGACGGCGGGAGGGTTATGGGTTTCATTTTGCGCGCGTCCTTCATGCGTATCTCGAGGCGCTTCGCGAACTTGTCCTCCACCTCGTCCCATATTTCCCCGAGCAGCTGGATGCGCAAGTTGTGACAGATTAGGAATGATTTGGTGAACCTCTGCACCCTCCTAACCTTTGTCATGAACTTGGTGATCATCAGGTTCATCGGACTGCGGTCCTTGTTGTCGTCGAGGAACTTCTTTATCACTGCTGACCCCCTCTTTCGCCTCCACGTGCGAATCGCCATTTGGAAGATCCACCGACTTTTGAAGACCT
The DNA here is from genome assembly GCA_030267945.1 of Triparma strigata. Lineage (NCBI taxonomy): Eukaryota > Bolidophyceae > Parmales > Triparmaceae > Triparma > Triparma strigata. Next base: position 22,788 of record BRXY01000285.1, read on the forward strand.
TGCTGTAAAACTCGGTGTACTTCTTCCACATTTTTCGGCTCTTGGCCCTCGCGAGGGTGTTCTGCAAGTACGTCGCCGTGGCGTTCTCCAAGTCTCTCTGCTCCTTGCTCTTCTTCCCCTCTTCTATTTTCTGCTTCAACACTTTGCAAACCTGCACTGCTTTGACCGTGTTGATCAATTTCTTCAGCGCCTCGGTCTCCCTGCGCGACGCGATGAGTTACGATGAGTTAGAATAAGGCCTCGTTGCTTGTGTTGCCTCAGTTTGTGTCCTCACCTCCTCGCCTTCCTCGCCCGTATCGGCTTCATCTTCTTCTCGTGCACCTTTTTCAAGAGAGTGGACCTGGCGCTCTCTGTAAGGGTCATCTTCCTCTCGTAGGCAGCCTTGCGCTTGTTGAATCTGGACATCGCCCTCGCAATGGTCACATCAGTAGTGATGTGGATGGGGCCCATTACCGAGACACCGCTAGCCAGCGACGCCGTCCCCAAGGAGCCGATGGAGGCGTCTCCAGATGTGAATGACGCGAAAGACGAGTCGCCTATTGAACGGTCGTCGAAAGAATCGTCATCGTTAACATCGGGGTCGTCAAAGATGTTGGACTCCGCCAGAATTGTGCGCTTCGCAATAGCCGCAAAACTATTTTCTCGATTACGATTGACAATTTCGTAGTCGACGATCTGGGCGAGGCTCTTCTTCCGCTTAGCAGCGCCTTTTTCCTTCTTCCTCTTCTCGTAGAATTTCCGTTCGGTTTCCCGAAGCTTCTTGACCTCGAGAGTCATCTTGCGGTAACCTTTCTTCTTGGCCTCCTGCCTAATCACGGCGATGGAGGTACGCTCCGAAGCGCCGTACTTGCTCTTCCTGTGCCCGAACGGCTGGATAGGCTGTGGTGGCATTTTGCATGTGAGCGAGGATTTCTGTGTGGGATTCGTGTGTGTGTTTGTGCCTCACCTCATCGTCCTCGGGCCCTGCAGCTGCAGGGTGCAGAGCCGGCATGGAAGAGGACATCTTCGGAAGGACCCGCATTCTGAAGGTCCCGGGCTTGTCTCCTTGGACGAACTCGATGTTCCCCTCGTCTTCGTCCACTTGCAGCTGTCCGCCGTAGTGCCTTTTGCTCATTCTCTGGTGTTTCTTGTAACATCGTTTGGTGACTACAATTGCGTCTTTTCCCGCTCGCATCATCCCCCCCGAGTCTAGAGTCTTCTTCTTTCCCATGGACGTTCTCTTGGGGCTGGCCATGTCAAAGTACAGGTTAAAAGAGCTGTTGTTGTTGTTTGGTGGGAAGGAAGGGTGATCGTGTTGGGTTAGGGAGGGAGGGCGCTTCCTGGGCGACAGGTACGTGATAGAAAGGGTTGTAATCAGGGGTGAGTGTCACGTAACGTAATAACTTTTCCAAAGGCCTGGGAAATTGACTGTTACTACCTTGCCTGCATTGGAGCACAAAATCCCTTGTGAAATTTTGCAAGACACACGCACCTCATGGCGCACATGCTGGCATTTACCCCCATGGCGGGGATGAACCAGATCCCAAGTCTGAACCGGCGTGAGAGCGCTGTTCACGGTATTGGCCCGCCAGTGATAAAAAAGCATGCTCCGCCCCCTGCCCATTTGATGAAGAGGTGAGGAGGGGCAAGTGACGTTGTTTGCTTTGTTTTAGCATTGGGTCTGTTTCGAAATATGTTTTGTCAGCGTTGCGTTGTTTGCTTTCCACGCCATCACAAATATTCCTAACCTTTTTTTCTTCAAACCAAACAGATCAGTCAGTGCCCAGAAGCGCAGAGCTCCTCCCCCTGTCCCCGGAATCGCCGCTGTGACGACGACGACGAGCACACCCGAAGTGGTGGGGCAGCGGTCCTACCACCAAACGACGAAGGCGAGGAGGGGCTCCCTTTCGGGTTCGGGAGACAACCCCACCTTCCGGGACCAGATGCGCAGCACCATTCTTGTTCCTGCAAGTGGGCAGAGGAAGAAGTGGGGTGGGGGGCGCCTGGAGGGCGGTAGGACCGGGAGCGGGGGCGGATCAATGTACGGTAGGAAGGAGCGGAGTCCCAGGAGTGTCAGCGCTGGAAAGCGAGTGAAACCGCAGACTGTGGTCAAGCAGGTTGACAGGTAAGAGCTGCAACAGGAGGAGAGGAGGTGCCATCAAGTGGCACACCTCGAACACCTCGAACACCTTGAACTAACCCTAATTCTTGTCACAGGAGGCCATCTCCTCTGAACGCCAGGAGGGGCGGACCCTCTCCTTCGCCCTCGCAAAGGACGCAGCAGGCGCGTGCGCAAGCGAACAACAATAGTAGCAGCAGTCCTCATCCTCATCCTCCCCCATACGCTTCCAAGGCCGATCAGGACGTGACGACTCTCCTCATGACCCGCATGGTGCAAGATGCCCAGACCCTCGACGACATCAGGGCCCAGGCCGCAGTAGCCGTGAACGCCGAGACTGGCGCTAGAATCTTGCACGGCATGATTGAAGAGATCATCGAGCTCTTCCGAAATAGTTCCAGGGTCACCCTTGACAGTGTGAACTCCCTCGCCCAGAAGATCACCGACGGGCAGGTTACGATACAGCAGCTCCTGAGGGAAAAGCAAGAGCTGTCGGCGGGCTCTGGGCAGCTGTCCGACGTTGTGAAGCAAATGGAGAAGCGAGAAAAAGAGTTGGAGGCGCAGATCAAGTACATGTCCTCTGAGGTCGAGGACAGCAACACTTACATTGCGTCCTTAGAAGAAGCCTTGAATCAGAAGAAGAAGGAGGTGAGATGGGGTTGGGGTTGGGGTTGGGGTTGGGGCTGGTTGAGGGCGCTCTTCTTCTAACATAACAAACACAACACATAATAGGTTTCGACGATGAATGAAAAAATGGAGGCCAACCTTGTTGGCTTTAATGAGCTGCTCAAGCAAGAGCATGAGGCGAATGAGGCAGCCATGTTGAACCTCCAGATGCTTCGCAGAACTACCAAGGTGGGCGGCTACGCTGTTGGCGGCGGAAATAGTGGAGGGGAAAGTGGAGATCCTCGAGCACAGGCAGACGCCCTGCTCCAGGAGATGGACGCGGCGATGGAGCAACCGATCTCACCACCCTCTCGCCCTGGAGTCCACTTCAGCGACAACGAAGGCGTGAATATCAAACCGTTTAGTAGCGGCTCCAAGAAATCTCCAAAGTCCGTGTCGACCGCCGCCTCCCACTCGATGGAGGAGGCTGCCGACATCCAAGCGCCCCAGAAGAAGCTCATCATCCGGTTGAACAAGTACGTCGTCGACAACCAAATCGATATGTCATCTCAATGGAAGAGGATGGACATAAACGGCGACGGCTTCTTATCGTTTGACGAGCTTTACGAGGCACTGCAGGGCCTGGGGCTCCAGATAACCTTTAGTGATGCCAAATTGGTGCACAAGTATGTGGCCAAGGGAAAGGAGCTCGTTTCGCTGCAGGAATTCTTCGATCAGGTTGAGAACCCACCGGTGCTGGAGAGGAAGAAGGTCAAGGTGCAGAGGAAAACTGGAGCGGTCAAAAATCTCAACATGGACGAGACGCAGCTCGTGGAGACGGAGTACGAGTATGAGAGCATGGCGCCGAAAATGCCCAAGGCGGCCTTCCACCAGGTTGAACCGCAGAAAGTTTTGGGAGAATTGGCGGGAAATCGCAGCAGGCTGAGGAGCCAGGACGACAGGCAGGGCGGCTGGGACTCGAATCTCTCGCCGAAGCGAACTAACGACACATTTGGGAACGTTTTCGAGGTTCAGAACTTCGGGAAGGAACAAAGGAAGAGGGCGCAGTCCTCATTTATGTTCACCGAAGGAGGAGGTAAGTGAGGAGTGAGGAACGAGGAGCGAGGACTGAGGCGCGAAGCGACGAGCTGCTTGAATTGAAACTGCTTGTTGTTACTGCTCCTTAGCTAGCTACTTGTAGATTCTCTTAACAATATCACTCATTGCTACGCAATTCTAACTCGTTGACTCATCGTTTCACTCGTCCGTCGCAGTCACAAAGTTCAACCTTCCCGAACCGCCGGTAGAAGCCGCCAATGTATTGAAGAAAATCAGCTCTTACATCAAACACCACAACATACTCATGGCGGACGCCATGCACAACATCGACATCCACGCCGACGGGTTCTTGAACCAGGTGGAGCTCAAGAAGGCCATCATAACGAAAATCGGCTGCCACATCTCCGTCGCCGAGAGCATGTTCGTCTTCAGATACCTCAACAGCTTGGGCACCGCGGGGCCCAGTGACGCCTCCATTCTGGACTTCGAGGCAGCGCTTTTGAAGTACAAGCCTCCAAAGGGGAAGTTAATCGCAAATTAGGGATTTCTTTCTAAAAAGGTACTTTTCTACTCTGTTGGTGATAGTTAGTAGCTATTTGTTTGGGGTTTCATGCGGTGAAAATCTGCCCGTAATCTTCGAGGATGTTCTTGTCCTCTTCGTCGTCGTTTGGATTGGTGGGGTGCGATTTCTGGGAGGGAGGCGGCGACGAGATTCGAAGCGGCGTGTTAGAAGGAAGTTGTCATTACATTATCATTGATGTTTTTTTACTCTCACCTTGTTGTCTTTCCTTATCTTTTTCCTCCACGGAGGGCTGAAATCTACGACGAGCGAGTTAGCACGGAAGTTGTGGTGTCATGTCAGGATATTAGTGGAGTGCTCCTCACCTTGCTTCTCCTTCTCTATTTTGTCGATCATGACGTTCTTCTTCGACTCTACATTCGACCTAAAGTGCTTCAACATCTTGTTGAAATTATTCACAGCCGATCCGATGCCGACTCCCAAGCCGCCTCCTCCCTTCATGCCGCCCTCGCCCGCCTCAGGCGTTGCTATAATCTTATACGTTTCCTTCCCCAATTTGTTCAGGGTGCGGCCTATGGCGGAGGGAATCTTTTTGGGGGCGTCCTTCAGATTTTGGGGGAAATCCCTCACTTGGTTCCTCAGCTCCACAGCTCCCCCGGCAATGTTCTTGCCCTGCATAATCGCGACTCCCAAAGCGGTGGTGTAGAGGATGGTGTTGGCGAGGACTCGACCGAAGACGAGGTAGGTTGCGGGTTCAAAGAGGGTGGGGCGCCGTCGCTTGGACGTGGGCGTGGATGTGGGTGATTTTAGGATGGGGGCGAGGGATGCGAGAGCGTCGGGTATGGGCGGTCGATTTTCGTGGTCTGGCGAGGAGCCGAGCAGCGAAGCGACAAGTTAGTACGGAACTTGACGGGTTTTTCGAGGTTTGCGAGAAGAGCCGAGAAACAACCGGGAAAGGCGGTGATCGAGCTCGGCAGATTCTCACCTTTTGTTTCCTCGTCGTGTTCCTCCAAGAAGGGCTCAAAGTCGGAGTCAGAATCAGCATCAGACATGGTCTCCAGGTCGGGGTGCGTATTGGAGCTGGTTCGGGCACGAATTTTCTGTCGCAGCCGTTTTATTCTTGAAGGCGTAGGGTTTGGAATCAAACGCTCCTCGAAGAAGCGGGAGAGGACCCAACTGAACTGTTCAGGCAAGCGCCGGTGGGGTGCCATACCCCCTCCAACAAGCACAGCCTGAGTGGCAACAGCGTGTTCTGCCTCCTCCTGTTCTTTCTGTAAGGCTGATGAAGACTTGTGAAGGAAGTTCAGGGGGAATCGTCGCTGGAAGGGGGAAGGAGAAGTTAGCTAGTAGTCTGAAGTGTGAAGTGCAGAGTGTGGATCAAATTCTAACCTTGCTGGGCTGAGGGACAGCCACCTCGTCGACTATTATACTGTAGGGACACTCCACGTCCTTGAGGGCGCACATAAGCAGCGATGTTCGCCCTGGCAGAGTCTTGGGATTGAAGCGGGCGGGGCTTGTGGAGTTCGAATGCTTTGAATTCTTTTCCCTCACCGCAAGGGAGAGCAGGTCTCCAGTGAGGATTAGGCCGACAACGGACGGGGTCGCAGGTGGAGAGGAGGGGGAGGAGAGCGCTTTGGCAGCATCGAGGGCAATTTTGGAGCTCGCTCCTGAGCCGACTAGGATCGCACGCTTCCAGCGCATCGTCTCCATCACCGTCTTCACTAATCTTGCTGCCTCCTCATCTTGCACTATTCGAATTCCATCCTCCGCGTCACTCTCGACCTGGCAAACGAGCACCGAAAAACCTATCGAAGAGAGCGACTCGCCCACTGCTGCCCAGTGCTCGGCCGTGGGCGTAATTATTATGAAAGGAACGCTGCGATTAGCGAAGCGATAGGTTAGAGTAATGCAGCAGTGCAGGACGGGATGAAGGAGACGGCGGAGAAGGGTAAACGGAGCGACGAGACCCATTCTCACCTGCCTACTCGAGTTCGGCGCCTTTGGTAGAAGACTACCGTGTCGAGAACAGGAGCCGGAGGTTGGGGTGGGGGGACTGGGGAAGCTGCGACTGGAGGCAGCGTTGAGGAAAGGTTGGGGTTGGCGGAGGAGGCGCAGGCTGAGAGGACGAAGACAAGGACGAGGTGAACAAGGTTCATTTTTTTATGGTCTCTGTGATGATAAAAACGTCCTATTAGAATTGCAAATCTTTGAATCGCAAATTAATGATCAGCGTAACTCGAGGAACACAACTCAATGAGCCGCGGAAGAATTTTTTGAAAATTCCGTATCTTGTCCTTTGCATGCTTTATTGAAAAGTGTTGGTCATATTTCACACTTAGGGACCCCTAAAAGGAATAATTTGATAATAAATTGATAATCATAGAAATAAAAAAGCTTTGAAAATGTTCCAAAAAGGTGATCAAAATTAGTTCCAGATTGACCCAAAAGTGTTCTAATACCTTTGTAAATATCTTCAGTAATGCAAAAATGGTCCTTATTTGGTCCACAAATCCTTTAATCATGGATTTCTATTTTGAAAATCGGCCAAGATGAACTTTTTTCAGAAATCTTAATATAAATTAGGGACTCCTAGAGGTCTTAGGGTGAATAATATGACCAAAATTGACCACTAAAATTCCTCTGGCGTGATATAAAATTCTCTGGGAACTTGAACTGAACGTGAACGACGATCACCCTGTTTTCTGCTTCTGTGAACATCCGCTGCTTCTAGCCTTGTATGTGAACGACCATCTTACGCTCCCTCAATAAATTTGCCGACACACCTAGCGCCCCAGTAAAAACTCATCAATTTGGCAACTTTCAACCTGGCATCTTTTCAATGCGCATGAACAATGTGCCTCATTTTCATCAGCTTTGTGTGTGTGTTTGCATCATCAAGCTGGGTCTTCAACAAAACTCTGCAACGTCGTCTCCGGCTTGAGCGAGTGTCACTACCGGGGCATTTTTATCTTCCCTCCCGCCCCTCTTCCCACCCCCACCCCCACCCCTACCCCCACCCCGCTCCCCTCTTCAGGTTCATTTTCTCCGAGGCGACCACCTCTTCCAAATGAAACCTTCCCCCTCTGCCTCTGACGAGGACAGTTGTCTCGCAGACTATATCAACGGTAGCACCGCCCCCGCCCCTAGGAGCTTCACCCCAGTTCGTATATCTTCCGTAGACAATCTGATAGAATTTCTGAGAGCCAATTCATTCACTTTCACCAACGAAGAAAAGCTCAGAATCCAATATGAACTGGCTTTCCCTGAATCCCCGTCGCCGTCAAATTCCGAATCAACGGCATTGACCATCCCAAGTCCGAATCCTCCCGCCAGCGGCCGGCGCAATGCCGTGACGCCGTTCAGTCAACAGAACCGCCGCAAATCTATACAGGGCGACATCCACTCTGCTGCAGCTCAACATAATATCGCCTCACTCACCCAACCCTTGCTCAAGAGGTAGGGGTGGGCGGGCGCCAACGAGGACGACGTGGTCGAGGCATCTGATCAGTTTATCATCGTGGTCGTCAATTCTGGTGGAGACATTGCCAAGGACGTCACAAATTGGTGCACCTCCTCCCTTCCCACGCACGGCATGGGCGACATAGCGAAGACCAACCTGACAAAGTTCATGGTCGAAATCGCCAAGAGGCACCGGACTATGGCGAAGATGGCCCGCATTGGTGTTGCTATGCAAATCTTTCTCACATTGAGTCTGGGCTACTTCGACATCATCACTGACTTCCTGGTAGCGAAATCGTACTATGATATTGGGAAGGTGAGAGTTTGGAAAATGAAATAAATTTATTTTCCGAAAGCTTACTTCATCATTCCATCTCTAATTCTAACTCGTCGCTTCACTCGTCGCAGCTGGACACAGCCTACGCCACTGCGGGGTTCGCCTTCTTGGCCATCGCTGTGCAGACGATAATGACGTTCTTCCAGTACATGAAAAAACCATGGACGGAGCGCCTCTGGAGAACAACACTCGCCATTATAGGGCTCGGCCCGCTCATCGAGGGAGTTAACCTGTGGACTGGCAAGGACGACCCGAGCGTCCTCTTGCAGGGCTCAGCCATGTACGGTGCCATGAAGGCCTTGGAAATTTGCTTCGAGGCTGTTCCAGAGTGTATCATTCAGGTCGACGGCCTGCTGAGCGCTAAGCTAGAAGACATCCAAACCATTCAAATCGTCGGAGTTGTCTCGAGCATCGTGGCAGGGGCCTTCATCATCACTGACGCCAACTTCGGCTTTATTCAAAGCAAATACATCGAGGATCCAGGGGATCCTTACTTTGGGTGGATTCCGCAGAAGGGTGGATTGACGAAAAAATACCAGATGCTCGGTATGTTCCTCTTCAACGCTTGCTACTTTTCTCAATTCGTCTTCGCCTGCTCCCTCTTCACTCGGGCATTTGCATCAAGCACACCGCTTATCATCCTACTCGGTGGAGAGTTCTTCGCTGTTTGTGCGTATAAGGCGTATCAAGGCGAACTGTTCGGCCTCTCAATCGTCCCAAAGACCGATTTCTTTTCGTGCTACCTCGGCCCCTTCATTGTGTGGGTATTCTATTACATATTGGCGTGCGCAGTTCCGTTGCTGATAATGGCAGCCCCCATGGAGGTGAGGTGTTGGAAATTATTTTGCCTCACTATCTCCGCTACCGCTCCACTACAATATTCTGAACAACTCGTCGTGACACTCTCCTCAGCTCGGACCGGAGGTGTTCTCAGGGATCTTGTGTTGGCGGCTGTTGACGAATGGTGGGATTTTTTACGTGGCACTAGGAAAACTTGACGATAGCCATTATTTAAACTTGTCGACGGGCATGTTTGGGTACGGGCTAAGTATTGGGCTAGCAGCCATCGGATTGCTTCTGTTCTTTGTGAACTGCGACGACGACTTTGAGTGCAGCCGATTTTGGAGGCTGAAATCAGGAAAGCAGGTACGAGCTGGAAGCTAAGCTTCGTGACGCAATATCACGCCAAATTACTGCAGCGCAATTCTTACTCACCAAATTCTGTCAAAACTTGCAGAGGTACAGAGGTGAGCTTTTGGGCTTGGTTGGAATTGAAATCATTTAACCCTAACAGCTGGAGTTTGTCGATTCCTTCCCTCTGATATAAAATAAATGAACGAAAATGATGATGGGATTTACGATACAAATAATTAACAGGTCACCTTTTATATTTAGCCAATTTTACCACCCCCCTATGATCATCGGGGAAGGAAAATCCTACATTTGAATTATCATCTCGCACGACCGTTCTCCAACCGTTCACTTGCTTTCCGGTGTCTAAAACATATAGTTGTATTTTGACATTCTAGAAGAGAGGACCAAAGCGACGAGTCAGAATAAGGTTACGAATTGTAGGGGGCGCAGAATCTGGTCTCGCTCTGTTTTCTCACCTTCATGTCTTTTAAGATCACGTCCGGATACGTCTTACAACCTCCCTCCTTAACACTCTTCCTCACACTCTGTTTCATTTTCTTGTACGATTTCCCCGGCGCCATATCTAGACTAGCAGGCCCATCCATATCCCCCTTGAAAACGAACCCAACATGTTCCCATCCTCTACTATTGCACCGCATGAGATCTCTTCCCTTAACTTCAAATGTAACACACGCCGAAACTTTTCCCCCCATTGCTGCCCCTACTCCGGTACTATCAAATATACTTGCTCCTATCGCCTGCAATCCTCCTCCTTTACTATTTTTAGTCGCTATTGTTCTAGACGCTGTTGTAACATAAACGCCCGGCCCGTAAATGCCAACGTTCGCCTTAATACGCCCACTACTAACAATCTTTTTTAAACTCTCCACCGAAGTATAATGCGCTACCCGAAAGTTATCAGTATTCCCAGAAACATTGTACGTCACTATCTTACTAGACGTTCCAACCACGAAGAGACCTTTAAAGGCTTTATTAAATGCAACTAATATATTATCGAAAACATGAACCGGCACTAAAATATTCTCATCAGAATCAATCTGAACGAACTTTACATATTCGTAAACTGATGCTAGACGTCTCCATGATAACTTAACACCTCCCTTAAGCTTTCCGTCCTTATTTTTAAATTTTTTATCCCAATCAGCATTCATATTTTTCTTTTTTAAAAGTTCTTTTTCCGACAGCTCATCGTTACTAATAATACTCTGACGATAATCGGTACCTAACAGAATGAGACTAGTATCTATGAATCGTTTTTTAATCCGACTCTTTTTAACTGGATCTCTTCTTTTATTTTTAAATAAATTAATCTCGTATTTAATCTCGTATTTAATCGAGCTATATATATACGATCTTCTATAATCTTTAGAAATGTTATGGGTGGAGGTAAAGAGTATATTGGGGAAAGGGTTTTTATCATGGAGGTTTATTTGAGGTATAAAGGGTTGGTTTTAAGATTGTTTGGGTTTAGGTTTGGTTTTGCTTTTAGGTTTTGGTTTCTTGGGTTTTTTCTTGGGACCACCTTTGGAGCGAGGTTTCGGCATGGGAGGACGTAAAGTTTAAGATTGTAGGTACGGATAATGATGAGGAGGTTGGGTGTTGAAGATTTTTAAGGTAGGATATTTAAGGTAGTATTTGTAAAGGGTTAGGGAAGGTGTGAAGGTTGAAGGTTGAGGAGTGTGAAGGTTGAGACGTAACGCTGTATCGGAGATTTTGAATGAATGTGGTTAGAGGGAGAGAAGGAAACGTCAGATATTAGTTTTGAATCGCGAGTGGACGCTTGATAGGTCAAACAACGAGCCAGCAGTCGAATAAACCATGTTCAAGCGCCGCGGATAAAGATATTACATGTACAAAGTGGACGAAGTAGCGGATCGGGATATATAGTCATCAATACAACATCAATAGTCACCTTCTCGGCGACTCCAGAGACCGTTGTTAATCTCTATCGGCCTGAAGGCCCATTACAGTGGTTCAGATATCAACTAATCCCTTGAAGACCGCCGGGAACCTACATAATTGTCAGCTTATTCACAAAATCACTCATTAAAAGCATCAGCACTGGGATACAGGCATTTGTACTAAAAGGGGACAAGGCTCGTGCCGAGTCTCTGGACGAGGGTTGTATCAGGCCTGAGTCCTAGTGGCCGCCTGCTTGTCGAATGACAGGTCCGTGGCTCGCTCGTAAGGTGCTATTTGGGGGGGTTGTATTCGATGTCAAGTTAGGAGGCGAGGAGGAGGCTTTGGAGGTGTAAAATTCTTCAATTCTCCGACTTTTAGTTCTCGCAGGATTGAGCCCGAACCTGAGTCAATGGTCACGAAGGAATGCGAAGAGATTTGAAGAGATTTAAGAGCAAATTTGACGGACGTTTATTTTAATTATCGTTGAGGTTGGGGATAAGGAGGCTTTCCCTTCTACCACCCTCGACGCCCCCCCTTCCGCTAACGCTTCTATTGATGATGGCCAAGTCGGCCGCCGGTGACTCGCCGAACGAGTACAATGCTCTTGACATTGGGGTCAGGTTTCTGTGTTGGTATGCTCCGTTGGAGGAGACGAAGACATTGCTTTGTTCTACCCTCGCCGGTGACCCGCTCCCGATATTGTTGGGAAGGCTCGAAATGACGGGTATCTTATGTCTCTTTTTGATCGTCTGATCGATGAAGCTGTCATATTTCTCTGCTTCTGCTTCTTGCTGCTTTCTCTTCGTATTTCCACCCTTTTGTTGCTCCCAACCCACGACCCCCCCCCCCTCAACATTCTTGTACACGAAGTCCACGGCGTCCTCCACCTTTTCCACTCGTGCAGCCGCTTCCCGCTGTTCGGCAATGAGCTGGAACTTCTGGATGTACTCCTTCATGTTGGCGACGAAGACCCGGTTGTAGAAATCGATTATGTTCCCGCGCCCCTTCTTGTCCTGCGACGGCATCACGACGTCTTTGATGACCTTGTAGTGGTGCGCCTCCCTCCCCGGGCGGAGCAACTTGTACTGCTCGATGATGCGGGCGAATGTCACCTCCGGCTGGCACCTGGCGATCTTGCAGGTGGAGTAGATGGAGCACAGAATGATCTGGTCCGTCCTGCGGTTGTTGAAAATTTCCAGCTTCGAAGCGAGGCAGTACTTGAAGATCGTCCAAATTTGGTCGGCAAGGTAGCTGTCGACACCCAGGCTGCTGCACAGGATCGCGATCTGCTTGGACGACAGGCACACCAGCTTCCTCAAGAAGATGGAAACTGCCGCCGAGGTGGGCGTAGAGTCGCCCCCAACTCGACCCCTCCCACCCTCGTCCACTTCGCTCCTCAAAATAGCCGGCGGCCAAGTGAGCTTGCTGCGCTCGTCAGCCAGGATCCTGCACAACTTCGCGTCCGTGTTCCAGGCGTGGAAGTCTAGGATCGACTCTTCCACGTCGCTCAAATGCTTCTTCAGCGACGGCGGCAGGCCGGAGCACTTGACGAAACTCTCTGTTACTTTCAAAAAGTCAAATACGTCAATGCCGCACGCGTTGACGACGTGGGGGAACTTCAGGTCCGTGCACAGGTGCGTGTGTAGCACGACCTCGGCGCAGCAGGCGAAGAGGGAGGCGTGGAAGGTTTTGTTCGAGAGTAGCGCGTGGTGCCGGTTCGTCTGCAGCCGAGAGGTCTCCGAGTCCAGCAGCTTGTGTAGGCTCTTGTAGAAGATGTCCAGGACCGAGCGCCTTAGCTTGTCGCAGAACTCCCCGTTGGGAAGGACCTTCATCTCGCCGCTGTCGTGCAAAAACAGCAACGGTGCCCCCCCGCTGGTAGAGGCGGCGGCCGAGTTGGGAGAGGGGGGCTGCGGGGGCAGGGAAATTATCTTGGGGTCGTCCGTGGAGTTCGTCGAAACCTTCATCAATAAAATGTCGACCAGCTTCACGATGCCGTCGAAGTTAATGGTATTTCCTTCGAAGTAGGACATGAGCTCCGGGGACGGCTTGGGCTGGGACGTGCTGATGACGAGGGCCCAATCCATCTGCTCGAGCGCCGAGGTCATGGGCGTCTGTGCGACCGACATGGAGAACTGCCCGCTCACAGGGCTGCCGTTCGCGCTGTTGTAATTGCTGCCTGTCCTGACGAGGCTGAAGGGTGGAGTTTTAGTACCTGCAAGAAGCGAGCCGAGGAGCGAAGCGATGAGTAAGAATTAGGTGGGGGTGGGGGGTGAATATCTAACAGGAGCTACTGGCGTAGCGTCGGCTGAAGTGAAATTACTGCGACGCTCATGACCATAGCAACAACAACGGAAACATCATATTCCCAGGCGCGTCCATCGACAGATTTCTCACCTCCAGTATTCCCGGGAATGCTCGCGCTGGCAAATTTGTTGACGCTCGGGATGTTGCTGCTGGCGAGGTCAAAGATTCCGGTGACGCCGTGCAGCAGCGAGCCGGAGCTGCGCATGGTCTCCCTCATATCGGAGCCGAGCAAGGACTGGGACTGAGAATGGGCCGGGCCGGTCCCGGCTGCCGGCCCGCCTCCGTCCGCTGGCATTATTGTGGAGAAGCGGACGAGGGGGCTGGCCTCCCTCCGGGGGGGGACGGTCGGTTTGCTCATCAAATTTTTGTGCCCCACTATGTTCCGTGAAGCGGACGTCATTAGCGACCGCCCGTCAACGATGAAGGCGCACTTCGACGGCGTATCCAGCAGAGCCTGGATCCTAGAGTCGTAGTAATTCGACAGCGTCTCAGCGTTCTCAGGGTTGGACAGGCAGGGCCCGAAGGTCTTACCGTCGTAGCCCTTCAATATCCCAGCCGAAGCCAGCTCCTTGCAACTCTTGTCAATCGACTCTAAATTTGACTCAATGTCGGCCAAGGACACTCGCGAGTCTGCAGCGATGGAGACGACGACATTGCTCTCGGAGGAGTCGACCTTGACGGGCATCATGCTCAGGGCGGCCACCGCCTCGTCCTCCATGCTCTCGAAGCGGCTCGTGCCGCCGGAGTGGGCGCAGCTCTTGGCCACGAAAGCCACGCAGCTGACCATGTGCTTGTAGTTGTGGACGCTGATGCTGTGGTGAGTGGAGGAGCGAGCGGAGGAGCGAAGCGAAGCGACGCGACGAGTTAGAATTAATAACGAGCGAACGAGCGAAGCGATCGAGGAGTAAAGTTACGACAAAAAATTCTCACCTGTCGTGGTTCCACGAGCACGCCAAGATCGAACCCTCCTTGCGCTCCTTCTCCCACAGCAGGCAGAGGTGCAGCAGCCAAGCGTTCTCCCCGTCGCTGTCAGAGAGCCAGTTCTTCCCCTTGAGCCAGTCGAACTTCCGGCGGACATTGAGCGAAATGGTCAGCCGCCTCAAAATATCCGTGAGGCTCTGCAGCGTGGCGGGCCCGAAAAAGGGCCTGGGGTTAGGCTTCGTTGTCGTTGTCGTTGTCGCCGCCGTCGTCGTCATTGCGGACTGGGCAGCGGGAGGGGGCGAGTCGGCGCGGAAGCGGTCGCACAGCTTCACGCAGAGGTCAAACAAAGCGAGGACAGAGATGCCCTTGTCGGCAGCCTTTTCACCGCAAGTTTGGCGAATGTAGTCCCCCACGCTATCGGCCAAGAACTCGACCTTGCCTGCACCGGGAGAGGGATGGGGGAAAGGAAGAGGGGTTAGCGGGTCAACCTTCAACAAGTTAAAACGTCTAAATGTGTCATTCCGGTTACTCTGGCCGCTTTCACCCCCGCCAGAAATCCCCCCACCAACTCACTTTGTCCTTCCTCAACGAACACCGTCGGAAACGTACTCGCCCTCTCCGCCTCCGAGAAGTGGTCCGCAGTGGCGCATATCGCGGAGGCTATCTCCAGCAGCACCTTCGCCGTGGAGTTGCGCTTGCTATTTGGGTTCGTCGAGAAGGCAGCTGTCTGAACCAGGCCAAACAGCGGAGGGCTACCAGAAATCAGCGACTGGTAGCTGTCGGTTAAAGCCGTGAGCGTGGGCGAACTAGGTCCAGAGGACGGCGCGTTCGCGACCGCAGACCCCACAACGAAGTGCAGGGGAGCTGACATTGATATGACGGCGGCGGGCGGAGGCAGGGGGAGAAAGCTCGAGCTTATTGGCTATTTTGCTGCCCTACGATCGACGGCGAGGCTATGAACTGGGCGACGGCTATATCACACTAAAATACAGACTGGGTATGAGTGTTATTAGCTGAATAATTAGCTGTAGGTGGTTTTTTTGGCTCTTCTCTTGGCTGTGGTGTGCCCCCGGGCAGATCGCTGGCGGCAGGCAAGCGCCTTTATTTTGTTGAGCTTTTCAAGTGACCTTTTCAAAACGCTTCCCGCAAACGTTTTATACGCACACGCATATCCCCTGTATCACACTCGAGCCTCCCCAGCCCCTCTCCCCGATCGTACGTCCGTTTAGCTGATTGTCCAGAGCCTGCTTACCCCTTCCCAACAGCCCCAACTCCCCCAAGCAAAATGATCGATGCAGATGACCCCAACGCTCTCTTCTCGGAATTCGAGGACCTCGAGGAGACCTCAAACAGTACTGTCGACATGGACGACGACGACGACACCTTCCTTCCGCCGAAAAAGA
Source organism: Triparma strigata (assembly GCA_030267945.1). Lineage (NCBI taxonomy): Eukaryota > Bolidophyceae > Parmales > Triparmaceae > Triparma > Triparma strigata. The sequence continues at coordinate 38,552 of BRXY01000285.1, forward strand.
TGGCCAGTGACATGAACTCGCACGAGCTAAGGTAGGTTTTGCTTACTGCTTTTGCTGCGAGATTTCGCTCTAACCGTCCTCATCCCTTCCGAAACGAACAGGTCCATGCTCATGGAGCGCGGCATTACTCCCAAGGGCTTCGAGGACGAGGACGCGGAGACCCTCCAGAAGATCCTCGACGAGGACTACGAGAGGGACCTCGAGAGCAAGAAGCAGGAGCGCAAGGAGGCCCGCATCCTCGCGGCGAAGCAGGCCGGCCTTGCCAAGCGCAGGCAAAAGATGGATCAGCAGTTGCACGAGGAGCAGGTGAGATTGAATTATATTGAATTCTTTCCCCGCTCACAGCAGCGCTCACTTCACTTCACTTTCCTCTTCTCGCTCGCTCACTCACTCACTCACTCACCCCCCCCCACCCCACCCCGACAAACTCCCAGGTCGAGCTGGAGAAGGACGACCGAATGGAATTCTTCCTGCAACTCGTAAAAAGTAACACAGCTCCCTCGACTGCCCGCATACAACTCAACGACGTCACGTCGAGATCGATGGCGAAGGCTCTTTGGACGACGAACTGCATCGTCGCCCTCGACGTTTCGAGAATGCAGCTGAGCGACCTCGCCGGCGCGTACCTGTGCAGGGCGCTGAAAAATAACCGTAGCATCGTCAAGCTCGATCTCGAGGCCAACCTGTTCGGCCCCAAGACCTGCAAGGCCCTTGCCGATGCCCTCCTTACGAACGACGTTGTCACCCATGTCAACCTGGAGTCCAACTTGCTCGTGAAGAACGACGCGGGCTCTCACGACGTAACAGGAGTCGCCGCCATAGCCGACATGCTTTGCACCAACAAGACCCTCCTCTACCTCAACTTGTGGAGGTGCAACGTGCAGAGCGAGGGGGGCCACCAGCTCGTCAATGGCATCATGGAGAACCAGACCCTCATCTTCTTCGAGGTCGGCAACAACGGCCTCGTGCAGTCACAGTACAAGAAAATCGCCGAAAAGCTCGACCTCAACAAGGGGAGGTACGAGGCCATCAAGGAGCTGCACTCCGAGAACGAGCGAAAGGCTGAGGCAGAGGCCGCCATCCTCAAGGCCCAGGAGGACGAGAAGAACAAGAAGGAGCAGCTGCAGCAGTGGATGGAGGACCAGAAGGTCCTCAGGGCGAACCAGCGGAGAGAAGAATTGGAGGCCGCGGCGGCCAAGGCCCGCGCAGAGGCCGCGCTGAGGAGGCAGGAGGAGGAAGAGCGACTGAAGAAGGAGGCCGACGAGGCTGCGGCGAAGGAAGCGAAGAAAAAGAAGAAAAAAGGGAAGAAGAAGTAAATGAAGTTGCCGGGATTTGTAAAGTGTTTTTATTATTCTATAGAGAAAAAGCTCATAGTTGTTATTTTTTTATCTTCCTGCCACGCCACTGTTGATTATCCCGACCAAGCTATCGAACTTGCTCTTCTTGATGGCCTTCCTGCACTCCGTGATGACCTTCGCCTTCGCCTTTCCGATCCGCAGGTTGCTCGCCCGGTTGATCATGGCATTCACCTTCTTCAGCGCGTCCAGCAGCGCCTGGTGGTTGTTAGACCTCTTCGCGTACTCTCCAATCAACTCATTGTTGAGGTTGAACAAGTCGCTGTAGATGCCCCTCATGAGCTTCATCTCTTGCAAAATTCGGGCGTCCTCCGCCCTGACGACCAAGGCCTTCACGCGCTGAGACGAATCGGCCATGTCCGCGGTCAGCTTGGTGCGGGTGCTGTGGTACTCCGTCACGTCGTTCAGCACGAGGCTGAAGGAGGCCATTTCCTCGGGGAAGTTGCACTCCGCTTCGAGCTTTGGCGAGCAAAGGAAGGGCATTATGACGTTAGAAAAAAGCGATGGCGACGAAGGCGGATTTGTGCTGACGTATGGGAGTATCGTGGCTTCAACCTTGCACACTCTCACCTCAGTTATCCTGAGGTATTTGCCCAAGTCCTGAATCACAGTGGCCGCGACTTCCATGGAGTCGCAGCCGATCTTAATCTTGACCTTGTCGTCGCGCTTAATCTGAAGCCACAGCTTGGAGCCCGCTCCCGTTGGCGTGAAGCCGGTAAACTTCACCTGGAGGCCTCCAGCGCCGACGCCCAGTTGGTCCGTCAAAATGAAGCTCTGCTCAATCCAATCCACAATACTGTTGAAGTCAGCCCCGGCGGAAAAGTTCACGCTCGACTTGGGCGGGGCCCCGTCCATGTCCTTCGTGTTCAAAACGAAGTTGCTGAAGGTGGGAAGCACCACGTTGAAGTCAAAGACGCCAAGCGTGGTAGATGTCGGCCTATTTCCGACGTGGACTTGGACGGCGAGGATCGAGGGAATATTCTTCAAAGGCCGGAGTTCAATCTTGGTCTGGCTGGTCTCCTCGGAGACTTTGTGGATGATTGTGTCGGTCTCGAATATGCCGCCCTCGGTGTCAATCACCACCACGCTAGCGATGACAGCGTCTGTCGTCAATTCTGCGAGAGAAGTAGCATTTGTGACGTTAGGAACTGCGAAGGAATCGACGACGTTACGTATGGAAGTATTTATGATTTGCCCTTGTGTATTCTCGTATGTTGATATCGCTTAACTTCTTTCACTACCTCAGCTCGTCGCTTCGCTCCTCGCACGCTCTCACCTATGCTCAGCTCGCAGCACTTCTTCTTGTAGTTGATGAGGAGTTCATGGCGGACGTCCGTCCCACTGGGGAGGTTGTTTCCCGAGCTCCCACCCCCCCCTCCCCATCCCGCGCCTCCCGCCCTCTCCAGATCGATGTTCTGGACCTCCAAGTTCGAGAGCTCCATCATGAGGACCTTCTTCTTCTGGTTGAGCTTCTCAATCAACCTCGAATCCTTCCCATTGTCGACGGCAGCGGACGCGCTAGTTGCGCCTCCGCCCTGGCTCTCCGTAACGGCCGATGGGAGGTAGCCCCTGACCTCTCCGTCAGACCCACAAACGATGATATTTTCGTTGCCGTCGCACCTGTAGTCAGACTTGACGATCCCTGCTATTGCCGAATTGAACGAATCCTTGTAGATGACCTCGCCCGTGCTTTCATTCCTAACATTCACACTGCCATTGCTCCACCCAGAGATAAGCTCCGGCACCCCGTCCGCGTCTAAATCGAAGCTTTCCAGCGCCATGCACTGGTGCTTCGACTTCACCCTCCACACCCTGCTAGCTCCGTCATAAACTCCGATGGTACCGTTCTCCAACGCGTACCCGTATTTCTTCATTCTAATCCTACAAAGTTCTGCGATCTTCGCGGCTTCCGTCACTTCCGATATGACCTGCGATTTTTGTGTTAAGATTAGAATGATTTAAGGGGGGGGGGTGCGTTTGATTTTGGCTTTACCTCTTCGCCTTGGAATATACGAATTGCGAAGTCATCACTTCCGACCAACAGCTCATTCATACCGTCCTCTTCCGCGTCGCACAGTGCCAAGGCGGAAACATTGTCGCCGGTGACTGTCCAAAACTTCTCCGTGCCCGTGAAATCAAACCCTTGGATACTGCAGTTGCCACCAACTATGGCCAAGGGCACGTCAACGTCCTGGACCTTCCCAAAGATGCACGAATTGATACCGTCGGGGACTGTGGGTGGGTTTTGTAGGGTGGAGAAGGGAGGGGGTGAGAACGAGGGAATGTTTTCTTTCGTAAGCGAGGTAGGTCGTCTCACCTTCCTTGTAGAAGACATCGGAGTTGTTCTCGACATCATAGGCGAAAAGATTGGTCTGGGTTCCCGTTATGAGGACGTCATATTCCTTGGTGCCGTCGAGCCTGTGTGGCAAACAAGTTGTATTGCGGTAGCGCGAGCGCGGATGTTTGTAGGGTTGTGGTGTTAGGGCTCTGCTGTCGTTCGGGTGTGTTGGTAGTGTGGATGGGTCGTCTCACCTTCCAGCTACCAAACTCGTAATCTCCTTATTTATATTCAAGGTTCTGGTCTGCCCTTGCGCACCACCCTCATTTTGAATGGCGTGGTCGTGAGGAGAGTGGATGCACACCTTGCCGGCGTTGGTGCCAAAGGTGAGGGAGGGGTGTTTGCCATCGTCTGGGTGTTTAAGTGGGAGCAAGGGTGGGGAGGGTTAGCGGGGGGAGGTATCTAGGAGGGGAGGCCGGAAACCGGCTTACATTTTCCAATTGTGACGAGCTTGTGCGCTATCACGTCTTCGAGCTTGATGGTGAAGGCAGGGACAAGCATGTTTTAAGGAGCAATTGATTTGGATTGCGAACGGTGGGGGTATGGCTTGTTTGCTAGCTAGAGAATGTTCCGTCGCGCAGGGACTTGGAGCAGGGCGTTGTTGGGGGAGAAGAGGGGCAGGTATGGGCGGTGGTGGTTGTGCGGTACGATTTTATAAATACTATTCAAGGTGTCTGAGAGAAAGGGTAAAAATGAAAAGAAAGGAAGAGAAGAGGGGGGGGGAGGCGCTGATGGCGAAATAAAAGTAAAATAAAAAATGAGGCACAAGTTTGAATTTAACATTTGTTTTATTGTGCGTCAAGCTTTCTACCTGAAGCAGGTGGTGGGCCTTCCAACGGTGAAGGTCTGGTCAGAGAGAGCCTTGTTTCCACGCTTGGCGGAGTCGGTACGGTGGGGGAGGGGGAACTTGAGTCCCTTTCCGACGAACTGGAGGGTGTTGGGCCTCTTGACGTCGGCGGTGGCGATGGTGGAGGTACGGATGATCTGGATGGAGCGAGGGCGGGTACGGTGGCGTCCGGCCATCTCGTCGTAGAGCTGGGTGATGGCTCCGCAAAGGTTGAGGTCCCTGTACTCGCGGTACATGTTGTGGGTGCCGGAGCGGGAGTCGTAGCGCAGCCAGATGCCGTAGTTCTTGACCTGGTTGCGGTTCTTCTCAACAATTTCATTAATGTCCAAGATCTCGCCGGTGGTCTTCTTCATCTTGCGGAACTGCTGCATGAAGTACCAGAATTTGGAACGGGCGATGACCATGTTGGGGGCGAAGATGATCATCCTGTAGGCCTCGGGGTTAGGGAAGGCCTCGGTGGGGGCCTTCCTGCCGACAACCTGGTACTGCTTCATGGGTCCACAGACAGTCATGTTTGTTTGGGTTGTGTTGGGGGGGGGAAGGGGAGTGGGTGTTCTGCGTCGTGGGAAGTAAGGGAGAGAGGGTTGGGAGGGTGGGAGGATTTGGGGGTTAGTTTTATTGAGGTGATGGTGGATTGGGTTGGAGGACTTGTTGGGGGAGATATGAAGTGAAGCAAAATGGAGGCTTGAGGCGATGCGGAGAGGTGTGAAGATGGAGGAGGGAGACGAACTTTGAGCGCACCGCCAACACATTGTAGCCACAAGATGCGGCAGTTTGATTGAAAGCGTTCCAAAACTGGCGTGGGCGGCGGCATCCTCGACGGCGAAGAGAGTTTGGGACAGGCGAAGAGGAGCTCGAGCAGCTCACAAAAATAGCCACGAAAGAGTGTGAAACAATAGTTTACGACGATACGTGGTGCGAGCGGTGGTATTGCGAGCCCCGAAGTATGAAATAAGGCGCATGGGCAATGCCCAAGCGGGGGTGCGAAGACGAGGAGGGACACAATTTGAGAATACGCGATGGTCTGGGGCGGGGCCAACGGATGGGGCGAGGAAGGGCCGTGTGGAATGACCGCGCATTTTCGGAACCGTTCGTTTGTACGCGGAGGTCTGTTGGCGACATCGGGGGGACCTCGTATGTAGTAAATGGGGATCGGTACGCGGGGGGGATGGAAACTAACCAAAAACTGAATGTCCTGAGGATTGGCTAGGTTTTCCATGGTTGGGGATCACTGTACACACTTTATTGGGGGAGGGGTGTGGAGGTTTGCGCGGCGGGAAGTTGGGGGGGGAATGTTTAGGTGGTTGATCTGTTTGAGCTTTGGAGCGGTAGTGTTATTTTTATTTTGGTGGCGACGACCTGAAAATCTCACATGGAGGACCAAGTTTTTCATTTCCCTGGCAATAATTTTTCTGTGCGTCACACCCATTAAACCACAAAACCATTAAATAAATAACCACGCGCTCTTCTACGCCACATTCTGTCCTGATGTCTAACTTTGAACATCGTATGCTAACTGAACAGTCGAGCTCGTCATTTCCGATTCCCATCAAAATTCTCGAAAGTCTTTCACTTCTCCTCCACTCACACCCGCCCGCCACCCCACCAACCACCCAAACAGACACCAGCATTCATAATAGAAACATGAGCTTTAATTTCGCTCACTCGGAGCTGATCCAGTTCCTGAACAACTCCCCTTCGATGAGGAAGACTGCCGGAGGCTCGATAAAGGCAGGTCTGTACGCCGGCAGCGGGGCCGTTGGAGGAGGAGTGATATTCGGCCCCTTGGGAGCCATGGTTGGGGGAATCGTCGGGAGCATCGTGGGCTACGTGCGGGGTGACGAGTACGACGGGGCGGTGAAGGCAGCGCAGGCTCTGCCCCCCGCGCAGCAGGAGGCTCTTGTGAAGGAAGTGAGCGAGATCCTCGTGAGCGCCGGGGCCGCTGCTCAGATGCTGACGGCCCAGGGGGGTCTTTTGACGGCGTTGGAGGAGTTTGCGAAGCAGCCCGCTGTCAGAGATCAGGTGTGGCAGGCTGTTGTCAGCGGAGCTACACTGAGAGATTGAGTAAAATTGTGAGGATGAAGATGAACTATTTAAAGAACGAACTAGGTTTATTTATCTTAGATCCCTCCCCACTCTCTCTCTCTCTCTCTCTCTCCCCCCCCACTCCCCCCACTCCCCCACTCCCAAAACCACTTCAACCCACTCTCTTCGCGGCGAGCTCTCTCCTCTTCTGCAACTTGTCCGCGAGAACCTGCCTCCTCTCCTCCTTACTATTCTTGACCACCGTACCTTTCCTAGCTTTGGCCATGCCCCCTCCGTTGAGCTCCGCGAACGTCTTGAACATTTTCTCCCCCAGTCCAGTGGCGCTGACCTGTAGAATTGTAAAAATTGCGTTAGCCTAAACCTTAAGTAAAATCCCTCCCCAACAAACCCAACCCCCCCCCCCGCCGCACCACTCAATTTCTCACCTCCTTCTTAAATTTAATCAAAACCGTACCGCACACTGCGACAAGCGCGCAAAATATAAACACCACCGTGCAGAATTTGCTGTACCTCGCCAACAAATACATGTTCCACGCCCTGAGGTCGTTGTACATGGGGAAGGTGTAGGGGTCGGGGAGGAAGTTATGGTGCCTGAGGGTTTCCAAATAATACCGCTCGAGGAAGCTGTACGTTCGGCAGCCTATGGCGCCTAATGCAACGACGACCCCCACCACGCACGTGACTACTCCCGTGGCGAAGTTCCTGGTTTCGGAGAGGGTGCCGCTTCTTCGGCTCTTGGCGTTCTGGAGGCCTCCGAAGGTCGCGAAGAAGAGGCCGGCGCAGTTCAGGATTGTTATCAGGCCCGCGACCAGGCAGATCGAGGTGGGGCCATAGTCGGATCCGCCGAGGAGGCGCCCCAGTGCCTTCAGCCCTTGGTGCTGGACGAGGCCGAATTCTAGGGGCCAAAGCGGCAGCTCGTACAACCTGTCCCCGAGCGACTTTGAGTCTTCTACGTCGCTAGGCTTCGCTGCCGTCCACTCCCCATACCGGGCCATGAGCTTCGGGCTGACGTGGTTGATCTTCGTCATGTTCGCCTCCGCCTCCCTTAAAATCTCCTGCCTCTCCTTCTCTAATTTTTTCTCCTTCCTCTCCTTCACCTTCTTGCTAACTTTGTGGACCGCCCTCGAAAGGACGCTCCTGGACTTGCCCCTAGTCCCCCCCGACGACATGCTCGATGATCCATCATCGGTGATGTCGCTCAGGCTCGAGAAGGTCTTGCCGCCGTCCTCGCTCACTACGAAGTCGTCCGCCTCCTCGTCGAAGGAGGAGCTCTTCTTGGTGTATTCGGGGACGTTCAGGGCGCCGACCGGAGGCATGACCCAGCCCTTCTTATCGCAGTACGCCTGGAACTTGGGAAGGAGCCAGTCCTCGTAGAACGCCTTGTCGCTCCTCATGTGCTTGGCGTGTTCCGATTTCTTCGGGTTCTTGACGATCTTCTTGGCCATCTTCTGCAGGCAAAGCAGCAGCACCCCGCACATCTTCTTCATCGAGAAGTCGATGAGCTTCTGCGGAAGCGACAGCCTCGGGTCAATATTCGCTATCAGACACGTCCTCGCGTCCGTCGGCGAAAGAATCGTAACCAGCCCCGAGAACGACCTCACAATCATCCTCGCCCCCCCCCACCCCTTGGGCTCCGGCGGGATGTCAGCCCCAGGGAACTCGTCGACGCTCTCGGCGCATATTATTACGCTCCCGCTTTCTTCCATGCAGTCGCAGCCGTAGGCGTGAAAGACGGCGTCTCGGGAGAGGCCGAAGATGGGGACTGAAATTATGAACCAGCTCACCAGCTGCGAGCGAAGCGACGAGTTAGAATTGTGTTGCGCAGTCCACATTCCCGGGTAGTTTTCTACCCCTCGGACACTCTCACCTCTATCTTCGTAACCTGGAGGAGCTTCTTCGAGCGGGGTACGAAGGGCGCCCATAAATGAAAGAGGTCGATCTCCCTGAGGACGCACAGCTGCTCGAAGAGGGGGACGTTGGAGAGCTCGCCCTCGAGCTTTATCGAGAGGGTGTCGTCAGCCTCTCGACGGTACGATGTGGTTATGCCGAAGAGGGTCTGGGCGACGGTCCAGTTCTCGGAGGAGGAGAGGGCCTTCTTGGATGTGCGCATCTTGGCGGCGACCCTCTTGAGCTTCTCGAGGCGCTCTACGTTTTGGGAGTGGAGGTCGTGGTACTTTTGGAGGTCCTTGGAGGCCTTGGAGGCGAACTTTATCTTGGAGGCTTTCGAAGAGGAGGAGGAGGAGGAGGGCGGGACGGAGGAGAGGAGGGAACTATACAATTTTTCGGCTTCCAGGTGGCGCTCGTCCTCGATCAGGTCTAGGACGGTCTGCAACTGAGGGGCGAACGACATTGTAAAGATTGGGGTGGTGGAGGTTGAGGGAGGAGAGGAGGATAGGATGTATTTAGTAGTTGGATTTGTAGTGTCGATATTTATCGAGACACAAGGGAAGCCGAGACGAAATGTATTTTAATTGTCAGAAGGACGGTCGTCAACGGGGGAAACTTTTTAAGGTAGATTTGGGTTGTGAGCCGGACTCGTCGGCAGGTAGAACGGAAAAGATCGATCAGTGTGCCGGGAGCTGACGATCGTTGATAGCGCAAAACAATGTCAAATATCACCGAATATCTCGTTGCTAAATTAGCGGTAGTTGACTTGACGAATGAGGTAGGAGTGCCCCCAAAATGGGAAAAATAATTCCCAGCTCTTCGTCGATATCGTCGAACTTTCGCGACGTGTATGAAAAATGAAATTTTTGAATGAAAACAACAGTCTAAATTACAATAATTTCACAAACCCCACTCACACCCCCTCCCCCTTCTTCTCAGAACATAGCGTCGCTAGGGTAAAGAATTTTGTCGACGATGTGCACGACAGTCCCTCCTTGGACTGGTACGTCAGGTTCCACTGCCTCTATGATCCTCCTCGGTTCCGAGTCCCCCGCCAGCCAGAATGTGAACTTCCCCCCCAGGTCCATCCTGGTCCTGATGCTGCACTTGATGTCTTGGTGCCTGGGCTGTGTGTACCCCGAGTTGAGGTTGAGCATGTCGCCGGTGTTGTACGGTCCGTCAATGATGTGAACGTCGAAGCTGTGGAAAAAACCAGGTGTGAGAACCAAAAATCATCCATTCCACACTCCACCACTATCTCACCTCTCATCATCAAACCCCTCGACGCCCTCTCCCAAAAACGCATCGTCCTTCGGGGCCAAAATTGTGCACCCTGAAATGTCCGCCATGCCTGCCCTTTCCAGGCACTTCATGAACAAACCGCACCCCTGCTTCTCCAGACACTCCGCCAGCGTCGGCAGCGACATGGCCTTTGCCACGACGGCCTTGTCGGCGATCACCACCGCCTGTTTGACGGCCTTCTTCGCCCTGACGACGACGTTCTTCAGGCCCTTGACTAGGCTCGCCAGGCCGCCCTCCGTCGTGGGCAGCAGGGTCGTCTTGATCTGCCGCACCTTCCTGTCAGCTTCGTCGACCTTGTCCGAGGCCCCCAGCACCGAGACCTCCGTCGGGCGGTGCTTCATGCACACCTCGTTGTCTTTCACTATCGCCAGGTCGACTCTCATGCTCTCGATCATCCTCTCGCACTTCTTCAGGAACTCCTTGGCGTTCTTCACCCTCACCCTCTCCTGCTTCGCCATGATGAGGCGGCTGCGAAGCTCGTCCTTCCTCTTCGACCTCGCCTGCCTCTCCCGGTAGTCGATCATGCTCGCGCTGAAGTAGCCCTTGACGTCGAACGTGACGTCGAGGGGCACGAAGAACAGCTCATTGTTGTCGTCCTCGGCCTTGTTCAAATCCATGTCCACCTTCCCCAGGCACATGATCTTCGACCGGAGGGTTGTGAGGGCTTTGGTGTAGCTCACGACGCTCTTGAACTGGATTCGAAGGTCGAAGCATTGCCCGCACATCAGTTCCGAAAGCGGAGTGAGCTTCTTCGAGGTGAACTTCCCACCCTCGGTCAGACTGGTTGCCGTGCTCTTCACCGTGCGGTCATCCGCCGAGCTCGAAAAAGTCGACTGTTGCGGTGTGGGGGGCAGCGGCCGCCTATTTAGCATCACCGTGGTCGTCGTGGAGGCGTCATTGTTCGACGATGGGTCCGCGATCTTTCCATCTCCCTCTCCTCCTCCCTCTCCTTCCCCACCACTCGAAGTTGCAGGATCAGGATCAGGATCAGGTTCAGGATCACCCCCAGGGTCAGCGCCGGGAAAGGGGAAATCGTCGCCCTCCACATTCATCTCGTCCTCATCATTCTCGTCGCCAATCAAGGCCAACGCCGTGGGTTCCCCATCCTCGCCCTCCAAACCTTCATCCTCCACCCCTGTGTGTGTGTATTTCTTCTTCTCAATTCCGGCGCCATTCATCTCCATCCCACCCCCCCCTTCCGCAACCCAACGGTCGAGCATAGGACTATTCGGCCGGTCTCCCACGCCCTGCAACCCCGCCGATAAACCTCCCGCGTCTTCTTCTCGCAGCATGCCCATCGTCATGCCCGTGAGCCCCATCCCACTGTGGGTTGAAATCGACCCTGGCGGCCCGGAGGAAGTGTTCCCGAGCTTCCTATTGAAGCTAGATTGCGAGCTAATCTCGCTCTGATCGTCGGCCGCCCTCTTCGACAAGACCGCGTCCATGTTCTTGATCGCCCCGAACTCCTCGAAGGTGGTTTCTAAGGCGCCCATGAAGGGCTTGAGGTTCTTAAGAGAGTCCAGAGTGGCAAGGCTCTGACTCGACGTAGAAACCGCCGTAGAAAGGTCGTCGTTCAGGGACTGAATTGTCGACTGGTCGTCCCACTCCAGGCTCTCCTCGCTCAGGCCGAACCAGGCTCCTGGGAGGTCCTTGATGATGAGGGTGCTGAACGAGGTGAGGTTTGAGGTTGGGTTGGGTTAGGGTTACTGCTTAACAAATAACAACGAACGTCAACACACACACACAATATCCACACCACTCACCACCATTTGTCGCCCTTTATATTGAATTCCTCCTCCTTCTCGGCTCTCTCCTTCTTCTCCCACTTGTTCTCTTTGTAACCAGGCTTCACAGGGGGCACCGCTGTGGGCACCTTAGGGACCAGGCTCTCAAACGTAAAGCCTCGGGCATCAGTTATGTCGGCCGGGAAGATCAAGAATCTACCCCCGAACGGGTGTCCCAAATTGACCCCCCTTCCGCCTCCGCCGCCGCTCATGCCACAAAATGTGTCACCAAGAAATTCACACCAACTGCCTCGGGGCCCCTCCCTCAAAACAAGGTCCCCTCTTCAGGTCGAACGCCGTTCGCCGCCAAATGATTGCTGCAGCCCTCAAGTAAAACACACAAACGCGGTAAAAAAGAGGTCGCGGAGCAAATCCGACTTCTAAAAATACACCAAAGTTCACAGGACACATCCCATGAGGGGCTTTTTGAGATTGTTGCTAACTGGACACTCCCTTCACCTTTTGGACTCCTTCACGCCACACCCACCCCGCCACATTTTTACGACCCGCATACCATTTGAAAAAGAGGCGGCTTCGACAGAACCAAACTTACGTAACGCCGACGCAATGTCTACCCCTGCACAGGCGCCTGCCCCCACCGCGGCAAGGTGGAGCCAGAGAAGTACAAAGGGAAAGAGGTCGGAGCTGCCGTCCCCTGCCGTGGGCAGCCCAGCTGCGCAGGCTCCAAAAGTTACCAAGAAGGTGAGGCGACTTCGCTGGTGGGCGTCGACTGTGGGCTGGAGAAGGAGGGAGAATGGAGCACGGAGTTTAGAATCAAAGCAAGACGAAAGGATTGGGAGGAGGAAATGCGCTAATCTGCTGCGGGACTTTTGTGGGAGCCTTTCGCGACGCCTTTTCACACGAATTTGGAGGCCACGAGCGGAAACGGGACCCCAAAGCACGTCGTCTGGGGACTGCATTGGTCATCAAAACTTATCAGCTTGCCGTCTTAAAATATCGAGCTTCAGGGGGTTGGCCATTCCCATGTCTTCGGGCCGGTGGATGGCCGCGTTCAAGCCATCGACTTTTTAACTAACAATCTCAACCCTCTTGCAGGTCAATATGCGAAAGTCGCCAGTTTGGGATGGGTCAGGGGCACAAATTACGGCTAGGTGAGAGACAGGTGTCGGGAGGAGGTCAGGGGGCGGAAATTAAAATGCATTCTCCGGGATCTAACCCTAGAGGTATCTCCTCCAACCCCACAGCACTACCTCTGCCGTGAACGAACTTATAACCAGCAACCAGCGCGCCTTCGCTGCTAGGTTTGGTGGGGGATCAGGATCGGCCCCCCCCAGTGCTGCCACCTCTACCAGCAGCACTAGCCCAAGCAGCAGCAACAGCAGCACCACCGGGATGTTGTCAGACGTTCAGGTCGCTCCAGGTGCCCAACAGATGGTGCAGCAGGTGGCGGCGCAGCAGCAGCAACCCGTTCCCCAGACGACACAGTCGCTGCAGCCGACACAGACGAAGTCTGCTGTGCCACAGCAGCAGCAGCAGCAGCAGCAGCAGCAGACGACCAAACAGGCGACGGCACCCCAGCAGAAGCAGCAGCAGGCCCAATCAGCAACTTCCAGCAGGCCCCAGCAGCAGCAGTCCCCGTATTTGTTGTCCCCTCAGGGGCCCCCCAAGTCGGGTTCAGCTCCTGCGCAAAGGAGCTCTCCGCCTGGAACTTACCAGCCGAGACCAGGCGGCGTCCAGATCAACCCCATCAGCGGACAGCCGATGGTGCGGAAGGTCGGCCCCCCAGTTGTGGAGAATCAAATTGGCATGGGAGGTCTGCAGAGTCCCGTCCAGGTTGGAGGTGAGCATGTGAATAGAATTTAGTGTTGGTTGTTTCGATTTTATTTTGCGTTCTTCCACTAACTCCAACACTCTCTCTCTCTCTCTCCCTCCTCTGTAATTATTATTATTACAGGTGCCGGATTCAGCTCTGAGTCCAGCAGCAAGAAATCAGGAAGCTCTCGCAGGCGCTCGTCGTCGAAGAAGAACGGCAGCAAGGGAGGGGGGGGCAGGTGGACCAAGGAGGAGGACCAGAAGCTCAGAGCCGCCGTGGCCGCGGTCGGCCCCCAGAACTGGAAGATGATCGCGCAGGACTTTTTGGGCGACCAAAGATCCGACGTGCAGTGCCTGCATAGGTGGCAGAAAGTCCTGCAACCTGGTCTCGTCAAGGGGCCGTGGACAAAGGAGGAGGATCAAATCATTATCGACTGCATCGACGCAGGCATCACTAAGTGGAGCGAAATCGCCGAGAGAATTCCCGGCCGCATCGGAAAGCAGTGCCGTGAGCGCTGGTTCAACCACCTCGACCCCTCGCTGAAGAAGGGCGGGTGGACGGAGGAGGAGGACGCCATTTTGGTCGAGGCGCAGGCCAAGTGGGGCAACTGCTGGACGAAGATCGCCAAGCTCCTTCCCGGAAGGTCCGAGAACGCAGTGAAGAACCGGTGGAACAGCGCCACTCGCCGCCGGGCCAAGATAAACGCCGGGACTGAGGGCATTGTCGAGACGAGGTACTTGGAGAATTTGAGCGACCCGACTACCAGCATGTTCCCCGATGGTTTGGACACCACCGCCTCGGCCGTCCTGGCCGCGGCGAGGGCGGCGGCCGCCAAGATCATCGCGGAGGAGAACGGCAAGATCGAACCCGAGGACGACGATCCGGATACCATCAAGCTCAGCCAGGAGGCCAAGATCGCTCTGCTGTCGAAGAAGCGACATCACACATTGGAAGACGGGACCATAATCATGGGTGATAGTACCGACGGGCTTTTCTTGGACGAGGAGGGAAAGCCCCTCATCATGGGAGAGGATAGTCTAGATAGCAACGGGCTCCCGAGCAAGAGCAAGAGCAGGGGCGGGCTTCACGGCATCGAGGAGGTCGACATCGCAACGATGGACGCCAACGAGTTTTTCCACATCCCCGAGAATGTCAAGGTCGTGGCGTCCTCACCATCGTCAAAGAAGAAGTCCGGGGGAGGGTCGAAGTCGAAGAAGAAGAGCGGAGCGGGAATGGGGGGCGGAACTGTGGCGGGAGATGAGGAGTCCGACAGCCCGGACGCCGACGGCCCGAGCAACTCGTTCCTCTTCTTCGAGGACCAGAACCTGACCGAGAGGGAGAAGGACTTGATCCACCGAGCGTACCTGGCCGGTGTCGCTAGCAAGGGGGAAGGGATAGACAAGCAGAAGGCCAGCGGGGGCTCCACAAGGAAGGGCAGCAGGAGGCGAACGACGAAGAAGGGGGGGGGGGTGGCGGTCCAGTGGGACTTCGGAGAGGGAGGAGGCGCGGGCGGCTCGGGCAGAGGCGGCCAGGCAGGCTTCGGCATGGACTATTTGAACGAGCATGGCGTCGATGTGACGAAGGGCGCCTCGGGAGTAATTTTGGATGAGGTGAGCGTTGACCGAGCGTAGCGAGACCCGAGCGAAGCGAAGCCCGAGTGAAGTGAGGGGGCAAACACTTGTCTATCACACCCAATTCTACTCTAACTCTATCCAATCTTCGCCCTCAGGACTCCGCCCTCTCATCGAGCCTACTGAACATGAGCATGGACAAAGACATGATCATGGAGGACATGGGCCTCAGCCTTAGCGACAAAAGCGTCCTAACCCGACCTCTAAGCCACGGCGCCATGCAGAGCCTTCACACTCTCACGCCAGTAGACAAGGGAAACGCGGCGACGGCCAAGGTCGGAAGCGGGGAGAAGGTCAAACCTGCGAAGGCTGGTGGCGGAGCGATGAAGATGAGCCCAACGGCGAGTGCCCTGCACCAGATAACCGCCGATTACCGTGAAGGGCTCATCACCGAGGAAGAGAAGGAGGAGAGGAAGGCAGCCATGCTAGGCGCCGCGAAGAAGAGCACCGAAAAGGGGGGGGAAGGCGTCGACCCTGACCTGCTCGACGCCGACCAGAGCGTTGACCTTAGCGCTGATCTGGCGCAGTTCATAGGGAGCCCGAATTTGATGTGGAGTCTTAGCCACAGTGGAGGGAGCAATGGGGGGGAAAGTAAACTATCTCCGGTGCCCGTGGGGGCAGTAGCGCCCATGAACATGAAGTGAAGGGATGGTGGGGGGGGGAATAGTTTGGGGGAGGGAGGGAGGGGGGAAGCAACACGCACAAATAAATAAACATCGACAAGAATAGAAAAAATTCTGAAAAAAAAATAATAACCCAACGGGGGTTTTCCTACTTGCTTAACTTATTTAACTTTTGTTTTTGATTGTTCAGTACCCCGATGTCGCGTAGTCCTCCTCCATAAACGCCACCTCGAATACTTTCCTATAATCCTCAGCGAAGTGAATTTCAATGCCTTCTGTAATTTCATCGTCGAAGTCCTCCCAATCTCCCCTATTACCTTCCGGGCACACAATACAGTTAACCCCCGCCCTCCTAGCCGCCATAACTTTTTCTTTCAATCCTCCAATTTTAAGTACTTTCCCAGTCAAACTTATCTCACCCGTCATAGCCAAATCATCCCTAACAGGCCTATCCAACGCCAACCCAACCAAAGCAGTCGTCATTGTTATACCAGCACTCGGTCCATCCTTAGGTGTCGCACCTTCAGGTACATGCAAATGAATCTCAGAATCGTTAAAGAAATCGTTACCCGACTGATACTCTTCCAAAACCCTCAGAGCGTTCGTGTAAGCAATATCGACTGATTCTCTCATGACTTCCCCTAGTTTTCCAGTTACTTTAAGAGCCGAGGTTTCGCGTCCTGGAATTTTCTTGCATTCTATGTAGAGGAGGGAACCTCCTATTGAAGACCATGCGAGGCCTGCGACTACGCCGTGAGGCGTGGTAGAGTATAGGCGGGTGGAATCGTAGAGGGGACGGCCTATGAGGTCAGGGAGGTGGGAAGAGGTTACGGAGGAAGGGAGGGACGGAGGGTTGGGGATGTTCTGTGAGAGAGCGACTTGAGCGTACGTGAGTTTACGGTAGATTTTGTCGATTAGTCGACTCAGGTTGCGGAGGCCGGGCTTAAAGGAACAGGGTTAGAACGAAAAAATGTAGGGTGGGGCGGGGGGCAAGGTGTTCCGGTATCTCCCGTCCCTCCTTCTCCTCACCTCCCTCGAATACCACTTAACAATAAACTCAATCGCTTCCTCCTCAATGTCAACCTCGATCCCCGTCCCCTCCCTCGCCTTCGGTATTATATGCTCGTTAACAATCTTAACCTTCTCATCTAAAGTGTACCCACTAACATGTATAACATCCATCCTATCCAACAAAGGCGGCGGTATAATCGAATGATCATTCGAAGTCAAAACAAATAACACCCTCGACAAATCAACAGGTACGTCCAAATAATCGTCCTTGAAGTGCGTGTTTTGTGACGGGTCGAGAATCTCGAGGAGAGCGTTCTCCACGCCACCTGTTTGACTTATTTTATCGACTTCGTCTAACATTATAACGCCTTCTAAAGAGTCTTGGGAGATTATAGCGTCGATTAGTTTTCCGGGGAGGGAACCGACGTATGTTCTACGGTGACCTTTTAAGGTTGAGGTTGAGGAGGTTCCGGCGAGGGATATTCTGCTGAATTTTTTACCGAGGGAGGAGGCGATTGAGGAACCTAAGGAGGTTTTACCGACTCCTGGGGGACCGGTTAAGAGGATGGACTTGTTTGGGGTTGATGTGTTTAGGGTTTTCTGTGCCAGGATTGTGAGGATTTCTGACTTTACTGATTTCATGCCGAAGTGGGTTGAGTCGAGGATTTTGGATGACTCGAGGAGGCCGATTGGGGGGGAGGGGGGGTGGGTGAAGGGGAGGGAGGTTAAGGTGTTTAGGTAGGTTAGGCAGGTGGAGTATTCTTGTGATTCGGGGCGCATGTTTTTAAGTTTTTGGAGTTCCTGCAGGTGGTTATTGTTATTGGTGGGGTATTAGTTAGTTAGTTATTTAGTTGAGCTGTTTAGTCGTCGTTATTTTTCCTTCTCACCTTAACTCCCTTCTTATAAACCTCACTCTCCTCGGTGAGTTCCTCCTTGAATCCTTCCAGCGCCTTCTCAAATTTAGAGATCTCCTCCTGCTCAAATGTTTGGTTTTTGCTATGTTAGTATATATTTTGTTGGACAATATGAAACGTGCGTTTATTATTTTCCGCTCACCTGTTTCTCATCAACCTCCACCCCCAGTTCCATCTTAATCTCCTTCAACATCTGCTCCAAAACATACTTCCTATTCCCTTCCCCTACCCTGCTTTCAATCCTCTCCCTAATCTGTTTCCTAACATTCTGTTCTTCCCCCTTTTTAACCATCGCAAGCATAATAACTTCAACTCTTTTCTTCGTAGATTCTTCTTCGAGGATTAGAAGAAGATCCTCGTTAGATAAGGAGAGGAAACCGGCCAGCCAATCGCAGAGTTTTAGGAGGTCTAGGTCAGGTTGCGTACGGTAGAATGATGTTAAACCGTCTCTATGTAAAGATAATCGTTAGAAGAAAAATAAAAAAAACACACACATCCTAACACATCATAACATAAATAAAAATGCTCTCACCTTAAAACTTCATCCTCCTCACTCAATTTCTTCAACATTCCCAAAAACTCTCTCTTAAAAACTTCATCCGTCTCCTCCTCAACATTCCTCCCCCAATGTTTAACTTCATAACAATCCTCTCCGACATGATCAAGAACCGTAATCCTTCTATGCGTATAACATAACACATGAATACTCTCATCATCCTCAGCTGATAACAATTTAGTATTACTCAAAGAATGTATTTGACATAAACTCGCTACGTTATTAGTAGAGTTCATGTATTTACAAGCTAAGAAGAAAGGTTGGGATGTGTTGAGTGATGTTTTTATTTGAGAGATTAATTTGGGGGAGGTTATGTGGAGGGTTGCGAGGGTGGAAGGGAGGAGGGGGGTTGGGTGGAGGTGGAGGGGGAGTGGGGAAGGGGTTGGGGCCGAGTCGAGGATGGGGGGGGAGGTGGGGTTGGAGGGGGGGGAGACGGAGGGGGGGGGAGGGGAGGAGGAGGAGGAGGAGTTTGAGGAGGAGGGAGGGGGGGGGGGAGAGGAGGAGTCTGGAGGAGGAGAGGCTTTTGAATTCCAGAAGAATGTACGGGTGGGAGTAACCCTAACAGGAGGGGACATGGATGAAGGGGATTTAGAAGGGATGATTGACCCTGCGGAGGCAATATTTGAGGCAATATTTGATAGTGTTGTGTAGCAGTAGCATAGTGGTGGTGTGTTGATTCTAGATGTGACGATTCTAGATGTGATTCTAGTACCCTGTAGTGTAGTAAAGTTTAACATGGATGTAATGCTGATGGATGTTATGCTGCTGATGTATGCGTATAAACGTTGTCTTTACGTTAGATTGCTGAATAATGTCGTTTGGATAGCGTTGAATAACAGTAGCGTTCTGTACTGTTGTTAGTAGTAATGGACTTCTTTTAGGACTTCATTTAGAACATTAGTCACTTCAGAAACGTTCCGAAGCACATTTTTATCTGATTATCCTCATTATTATCGTTAATTAAAGAGATACGCTACACAGACGGATATGAAAACTGAGTGAACAGAATGTATAATAAGTGCGACTCACTTTTTGAGGCAAATTGAGCGTTGTGGAGCGATATAAAGGACGTCTAATTTTTTTTGTATATTTCCTGGAAAATGAAATCCATCGTTTGCAGTAAATTAACGACGTCTTAAGATAATAATTATTAACAATTTCATTCAACCTGTTGCTATTGTCACAATTCTAGTATCTAATTGCACATTTCGTAAATAAATCATTGAGAGATTTAAAGAAACATGACTTCCGCTTTGTCTTCTCCTACATCACCTCTTCCATTCATAATAACCTGCCTTCCCGCTATAATACTATACTTATATACAATAAGTAACAGTCGCTATTCATTAATAACCACCCAAACCCCAAACCTTCACCTAATAAAGCCAAACACAACAACCCCCCTAAAAAGCCCCCTTATTCGCATAACCCAAACCTTCCTCTCCCCCCACCCCCTAACCTCCCTCCACTCCCTCCCCCCCCTCCCCTCAACCTGTTC
The DNA here is from genome assembly GCA_030267945.1 of Triparma strigata. Classification (NCBI taxonomy): domain Eukaryota; class Bolidophyceae; order Parmales; family Triparmaceae; genus Triparma; species Triparma strigata. Next base: position 58,118 of record BRXY01000285.1, read on the forward strand.
AACCCCTTCCCTCCTCTTCTCAACCTCTTCAAAACCCTCCCCTTCCTACATCTACACATTCTGTCAAGGCACCGGTTTTTTACCTATAGGACTTTCACCTTATTTACCTGTCTTAAAAGAATGTGATGTGAAGAGTATTAAAGGTAGTAGTATTATATATTTAAAACCTGGTGAAATTAAATCTGAAGATAGTCCTGCATTAGTTATTTGTCAGAAAAGTATTTTAAAGTATAATTTAGATTCATCATCAGGACGTCCTGAAATTTTATTAAGTTTAGAGGAGGAGGTTAGGGATTTAGATGTTTTAGATAACGGTGTTATATTAGTTAGTACTTCTAATAAACTTTTAGGTTGTGAAGATATTAAGGGGGGTTTGGAATGTGAGGTTAAAGGAGAAGGGAGGGGGGGGAGTGTTAATGTTGGGAAGGATGGGAAAGTTTATTGGGGGGGTAGAGTTTGGATTTTTAATGAAGAAGGTGAGCGATAGCATTTTTTTGGAATATATATTATGTAAGTTCTAACATTTACGTGTTGTTATGTCATTATGTTTTTTAAGGTGACGTAAAAAGTTCATACTCTTCCTCCGAAATAAAATGGGATTCACTCGACCGTAAATGGTTGATCCAAAACGGCTCTTTACTCGTTGACGACCTCCAACACAGCGTAGAAAAGGACGGTGAAAAATGGATGATCGAAGGATTCGAATTTGATGAGGTTGGGAGAGGGGTTTGGGTTTGGAAGGGGGATACGGCGGGGTTTATTGAGGGGGAGGTAGGGAGGTTTCAAGTTGAGAATTTTAAGTAGGGAAACGATTTATTTTGGATTTTTATGAAGGAAAGAAATTCATGTGAGAAGCTATTTAACACTTTAACCGGCCTATTTTGTTGTTCTTGGAATAAGGTTCCAGGTGTTTAGACCGTCTCACATAAAGCCGTAATATTGAAGTTCAAACTCTCCGGTTCCCTCTTCATAAAATCTTCCATAATAATCTTCCCAACATCAACGGCGAACCCATCCTCACTCTCCAAACCATGATCGACAGCGAAAGCTTTCCCATCTTCATCTACAGTCCTACCGTCCAACTCGTAGATGTGAGAGTTCAAGAGGACGAAGGAGATGAAATGTTGGTTCTGATTGTCATTTGTTCCGGCGCCGTCAGTTTCGCCTGAGTGAGCGGTTGAGTTTGATAAGGAGTGGAGGGAAGTGCATTGGGTTAAATAATCGCCTCTTTCGGACGGTGTTAGGGAGGAGGTTGAGGATAGGAAGGTGGAGAGGACAGAGGAAGGGGGTAAGGGGAAGGAACCGTTTAGTGAGGAGTTTAGGACGGAGTGGAGGCACGCGATTGTACCGCAGGCGTTGCCGCAGGAATCGTGTTGTTGGATTAAGAAGAGGTTGGGGTCTGTGGAAGGGGGTGGTGGGGGATGGAAAGTGTGTCTGTTAGACGTCCGCTTTTTATGAGGGCTCCTCAAATTCATTGAGGACAGTGTGTCATACGGCCGAAATGCCAATTACCTTCGATGTCTGTTTTATTTTTTCTCAATACTTCACGCCTAGCCGGTCCGATCTTGTCGGAAGGAAAGAGCAGGCACATCGCTACGCACTTTCCCGGCAACATCGCTAGGAGGTCAGGGTCCAAACCCCAGACGTCACAAAACGAGAAGGTTTCAGGGCAGCCGAGGGAGTGGATGAAAGGGTTGAGGATTGAAGGATTGGACTCGAGGGGGAGCCATTGGGGAGCGGGGTCAGACATTTGATGAGGGAAGTGTTTTTTAGGAAGAATAAGCCGCGGGGAGAGATGCAGTGGACGATAAAAGGGGAATGATTTGGAGGGAGCAATTTTCTGGATCTTGTTTTGTGTCTGTCTCACTGAACAGTGACGTTGCGTTACTCTCATTAAAAAAACTTGTAGCGATGTTGACCCTACTAGGTCGCACTTTAACAATTTGTTTCGTTTTCTCTCTAGCTATAATAGAATCAGACTCCTTCCTTCCATCATTACGATCTTCGTTGGTGTCACTGGTAGTTTCCCGATCTTACTCTACTTCCTCGTCGAATCCTAACAGGTCCCTGTCGAAGCCTAACAGCCCCCTATATGCCACCGCCAGTGGTACCACTGCAAAAGCAACTTCCTCACGCGATGGCCCTCCTCCGACTCTCTCCGCCTCCTCCATAAAAGCATCTCTTACCCAAGACCGCGATCTATACTCCACCACAATCCACGCTCTCCTCCTCAATCCGTCCTCCCCCCCATCCCCCCCCCTCTACACCCTCCACTACATGCCAATGCGTAACCGCTGTGAGACCGCTCGCCTAATCTTAGAAGATGCTAACATACCTTATAACTTTGAGGTTATAGGCTGGTATCCTTGGATAGAAACAGAAAAGGAACGTTTCAAATTCGGAAAGTTACCAGTATTAACAACCTTAGACACAAAAATCGACACACAAATAAGCCAAGAACAGTCAATAGTCCGATATCTCTCATCCCTTCACGGGTACTCTCCTTCCTCTTCCTCCGAGCTCGCTCGTGTCGACACGCTTTACCAGGTTTATTGGTCAACGTTACGGAATAATGGATTGACGCATGCTGGTAATGAATTTGATCCTGAGACTTTGAGGGATTATAAAGGTCAACGTAAGGTGAGTAAAAACGCCGAGCACGTGTGGTTTTTAGGGTGACACGTTATTCTAACATCATAACGTTCGTTTCTGAATCGTCTGAACGTTCCCTTCCTTTTTGTTCTCTTATCGAGTCAGAAATACAAACATCTACGGCGTTTGAACTCCGAGACAATCTCCTCTCGTAGCCTAGCAGCTCTAGACGTCTTCGAAGATCAACTCGACGGGAATTTATTCTTGATGGGGGACGATATTTGCTACGTTGATTTAGCGGTTTTGTATTGTTTGGTTGAATTGAGGGAGGTGAGAATTTATGAACGATCTAAGAGCGCTTTTAAGCGTTCACTTATTTAAATTCGAATGAAGGTGTTTTCTCTCGCTAACGCCCCGAAACATTGTTGTTGAGCAGGATGATAATTGTCCGGATTTCGTGGAGAGGTATAATTTTCCTAACCTAGGTAGATGGATGGAAATGATGTTGGAGAGGCCTCGTTTGGCGGATTATTTCAAGAGCGAGAGGAGGATGCCGAGGTATAAAAGGCCGGGGTATGTTTATTGTAACGGGTGGGGGTGTGAAGGGTTTGAGGAGGGGGTTAGTGGGGAGGAGAAAAGTGAAGGATGGAAAGGTAGGACGCAATAATAATATTGTTTGGGCTTAATAATTTCAAAATTTAGGCAAGGGCACTTTTTTTAATTTTCACTGACTTTGAACGTTTAGAGGCATAATCCGAGTCAGTTGGTTTGAGGGGTTTATATTTCCCAGACGAGTCGAGGTAGGCTAGGACTATGTCATTCCCTTTTACATCCTTTACATTAGCGTCATCCTTCAAAGATTTTGCAGACGACTTTAGGAAGGAGTAGGAAAAGTATATCAACGGAAGGGAGAGGAAAAGAAAACGAGGTCGGAAGAAACGTTCCATCAATATCACATGCTTGGGAGTGGAAGAGGACGAGCGACGTGAATTCGGGTCGAAACCTTCCTTCCACTGGGTGTTTTTGAACGGGTTCGAGCGAGAATTGGAACGGCGAGAGGAGGACCAACCGTCGGAGCGTTCGCGGTCGTAGATCTGACGGACGTCGGGGTTCAGGAGGACTTCTGCAAGGCGCAAGCGAGGAAGCGCAAAGAGACAGGCGTGTTAGAGGTAAATGTTAACGCCCACGCGTTTGCAACCCCTTCCAGCGCCTCACCTTTTGCTTCCACTAAGCTAGCGAATTTCTTGGGACACGCTTCTGGGTTCAAATCGGGGTGGAGGCTTTTAGCGAGGATCGTGAAGGACGACTTTATCTCGGACGGCGTGGAGGTGGGGGGAAGGTTAAGGACGGAGTAGTAGTCGATTGTAGCGTTCCATTTTGGGAGAGGCATTGGGGAAGGAGGGAGAGGAGGTGAGGCGTGGCAGGGAGGAGTTTTTAAAGGTTTTAGGGAACGTCAGCTGGTGTGTGGGGTCGATGATAGGCGTATATGTGTATCTTGAGAATGGAGAGAAATACTGCTATCGCATGAGGACGTTGTTGAGGTAGCAAAAGAGGGTAGTAATTTCACAGAACCCTTGTGATTTATTTCATCTCTTTTTGATTATAAAAGCCTCCACGTCGCATTTCATAGATCTTCAGTTTCTCGCAGAGGATTTCTCTACTCAGTTTCATCTAAACAATACCGTGATTAGGATCTTGGAATAGTTATTCAGTCACAAACTAGCCTTTCAAAAACCCTCCTCTGCCAGCTCGAGACCAGCTCGATCTTGACTCGAATATGCGCCTCATTGTTGTCGTCATCGCAGCTATCGCAACAGCGGCTGTCGATTCCTTCTCATTCAGCCCAGGTGTTACGCGCTGGGCACACCGGTGTCGTGAGCCATATCGCTCAATATCAAACTCCCCGCAGTCAGAATACTTGCTGTCGTTTTCATCAAGCACTGAACTCTACAACAACAAAAACAACAACGACCCAGATCAAGAGAAGCCCCCCACCTTCATCCCTTCTCTCGCATTCCCCCTGCTCCTCTTCGACACCTTCCTCCTCCTGAACCTCTCCCTCTCTCTCTCCTACCACGTCTACCACACCTCATATTTCGCGTCCTCCTTAAACTCAGCTAGCGTTTTAACCATATCATGGATATCAGCTTCTGTATGGAACGACTTTTACCACCCTCCTAACGCGAAGGATTTGGATAATATATTCGAGAGGACGAGTAATACTTGGGTTACGTTCACGAGGTGAGGAAACAGACGAGACTTTGTTTTCGAAAAAGGCTTTGCGACGGCTATTGTGAAGATGGCGCACGGCTTTGCGACGGCTAACTGTGAAGACGGCACACCTTATTATTCATTTATTGTTTCTACTAACTTTTATTTGAAACGCTTTTACAGCATAATGCTAATTTATAGTCTAATAGTCGCAGCGATAAATGGGGAGCCTGTGGGGAGTATATTCTTGAGCCAGGAATTGGGCTTTAGTCTTATTTTGATGAATGTTTGGAGATATCTTTACGCTACTTATGATTAGAAAAAAGTGTTTCCCGGTATTTTATTTTCATTAGGTTCAATCACTTATTGTAATGTTATGTATTTTTATTATGGTCCTCGCTACCCTCAGGTTTTTGAGAGCTTCACTATCCAGATGAATAACCTCGGCTCGTAGTATTCATTATCCTTCCACTCTCTTCTTTCTACAGTCGCTCCTCCGTCCTTGAATATACTTTCAACTTCTGCTTCAATCGTTCCGCCACCGCCGCGGACTTGGTGAGCTATTATTGCGGTTACGATGTCTTCTGTCGATTCGGACATTAGTTTTAGGACGGTTGAGCAGAAGGGTTGAATTAGGGATTTAAGGTAGATGCAATCGGCTGCTAATATTGTTTTAAAGGATCCTAATGATATTGGCGGCGGCGATGTTGCGGAGGAGGAGGCAAACCAATCTAGTTCCGAGACGCTAAGGTTCGTCGTGTTGTTAAGGGTTATGTTTTGGGAGATCGAGGGGAGGGTGTAATTCAAGTCAGTGAGGACGCCGGAAGCTGAAGGCCACGCTTTCGAGCAATGGAGGCCGACGAATCCTGCCAAGAGAGGGGCGTCGAGTTAGAACACAGTATCGTTGAAGACAGCCGCTCTCTCTCTCACCTGTTCCTGCTCCAAGTTCTATAAAGCGACCGCTGGCGCCTAGCTCAGAGAAATGACGGTCCAAAAACCGGACGAGATAAGTCGCGCCGTCCCAGGTAGTGGAACCAGTTTCGAGGGTGTTGTGCTGTTCGGCGTTTTCGGTAATCATTAGCGAGATTGAATGTGGCACTATGGGAGGTTGACAGGAAGGGTAGACCCTGTATGTAAGGGTTAAGGGTTTATTTTCCGTTTCAGTTGTTTCGTGCTCGCATGGAAGGAGCTTGTAGGTCGTTTTGTCGTTCTCCATGTCCTCGTCATTGATTTGCGACAACTTTGTTGTTGTTCCGCTTGCGGAGGAGTAGAGTATCATGGAATCTTCGGAGAGGCAGTTTGTGCAACGCGTTCCGGATCCTTCCAGGGTCGAAACTATAGATTGCCGACTGGCGGAATTTACAATTTGTCTGTCGGCCGTGATTATCCTCATCGTCAAGGGGAAAAAAGCAGGCAGATGAGAAAACACAGAACCTACTACCTGCCTGTAAAACGAGACACAGAGGTTGTTGCTTCACGTAGCATTCTCTACATTTTCTTATCGTACAAAAGAGGGGAAGTAAACCGCACCTGCCCTCGCACCGTCGGTACTGCTCCCCATTCTCATAAGGATTGCTAAACTACCTACCCTACCCACCCCGCGTAACCCTCCAAACCATCCCCCATCCCCCTCCCTTCCGCGAATCGGCGAGCCCCTCCTCTCCTAAAACGGGGCATGTCCGCCGGCCACGACGACTCGCTCGCCATAGACCTCAACAAAGAGTTCGTCTCTAACAACATCAAGAAGGACAAGATCCTGAAGGTCGGAGAGGGCAATGGCTCAGCCCTCCCAGCCTTCAAACCCTTGACTTCCGGGACGAAGCTGGCGACCAGGGAGGAGCTCAACGCGCTGGACATGATCCTGCAGCTTCGCCAGGACAACATCGCGGATAGGGGTGATAAGGTCACGAACGTCGACCTGGAGTTCACCATCAGGGAGGGCAAGGTGGTGCCGGACGAGATCAAGGCAACCAAGGCTAGAAGGGGTGGTAACAATATCAAACGCACCACGGCGAGCGAGTCGAGACTCTACAGTATCGCAGACTTCAAGGTGGGAGAAGTGGTGGAGGTGAAATACGAGGGAGATATGAAGTGGCACCAGGCGACCATATTAACGATGTTGGGGACTGGACAGGTCAGAATTAATTACACTGGGTACAACGAAGAAGCGGTAGTCGATCCGAATACACACATGCGAAAGCTTCCGCTGATTGAGGGATGGCTGGAGCTGATCGACGAGGAATCCGGCTCGCCGTATTATCTGCACCAAGACACCGGGGAGACGCAGTGGGAAAAACCGACGTACCAGAGCGAGGCCATTCGCAAGGGGAATGCAAAGCGAGGCGGCAAGGTTGTAAGCCGAGCCACCGTAGATATTAAAAAGTACTCCGCCGAGGTCTCCAAGTACAGTGGAATAGGTAAGAAGGTTTCTCGAGGAGAGAACCTCCGGGTAGGGAAGGCGCCAGTGGAGTATATAGTGTGACGAGCGAAGCGATAAATATCTCCGTCAACTAGAATTCTTCGAACCAAGTCTTTCTCCACTGTGCAACCCTCCCATAAATAAGAATTTGCTGTTTAACTCTACATATTTCTAACTCATCGATTCGCTACAGCCGTTGTGGACCAGGGAAGGATAGACAGGCACTACTGGAACGCAACGGCCACCGCCAGCGCAGCAAGCGAAAAGGAGGAGAAGGAAAGGGAGCGGCGGCGGTTCACGGTAAATGCCCAGATGAGCAAGCAGGAGAAGGATGTGCTGAGCTCCCGGCGCAGATCCTTTGGGCCCAGCTCCTCCTTTAGCATCAAGAAGGACGTCACCAAGAATCAGTTCCAGCGAAGAGCGAGCTTCTCAAAGGCAGCCGCCACTGTGCTGACCAGCAGTGCACTGCCAGATGATGTCGAGATCGCGAGGTACAAGAAGGTGGAGCGAAAGGAGAGGTTCGTGAAGGTGAGGCACTGTGAGGGACTGTGAGAAGAGAATGAGAAAGACGATGATGAGGTGAAGGAGAATCGTCAAGAGTTGTGTTGGCGTGCTCTCTACACTATTCTAACTCGTTTGCATCAATCTTCAGGCCGCCAACACAATCGGGCTGGGGCAGATGAGAAACAACACCTTCTACAAGGCGCCAAAGGTGGAGGATAAGGCGGTAGCGGCAAAGCCATTCTACAGTTTAAAGAAATAAGGATAATAAATATATCGAATTGTATATTCAATTGTACTTTCTTATTTATATTGTTGAGGGTTATGGTTATGGTTATGGTTATGGTTATGGTTATGGTTATGGTTATGGTTATGGTTATGGTTATGGTTTGGGGTTATGGTTATGGTTATGGTTATGGTTATGGTTATGGTTATGGTTATGGTTATGGTTATGGTTATGGTTATGGTTATGGTTATGGTTATGGGTTATGG